>JAQIWG010006852.1:0-12891 GCA_034695025.1 Chamaedrilus cognettii
TCCCTGAAAATTTCAAGGAAATATATTTACTTTTGGCCGAGTTATCGCGAATCTGCTAGGGGGTTGTTTTTTTTTAAGCACCCTGTATATTTTAACGCTTGATGAAAAAACCCGGCGTAGCCTACTATAACGCCGTCACTGCACCTTTAAAAACGTTAAACAATTGATAGTAGGTCTATAGTCGAATAACTCGAGGGCATCGTTTTTGTATGTCCCTTTATTTACAATTAATACAGCCATCACTCTCGGTAATTCTCTTGCTGGAGGCATGCGTAGATTAGACTTATTGGTTCTAGAATTATACTTCTCGTCTTTTGGATGTACAACCTAATGGTATGTAGTTAGGAATAGACGTAGATTTATACGTAATGATTCATTGGCTTGATGTTTTGTGATTTAGAGCTTACATGTAGGCTAACCAGCCCCATGCGGGTGAAACAATTAGATAATTTTATAGCGATTTGACCTACGGACATACTGATTGACTAATATTTTTGTAATTAAAGAACTAAAATCCGACCACCTGCTGACGGGGGTGAAAAGAGAATAAATCTGCAGCCCATGTAAGAAGGCCCATGTACGCAAGAGGCGACTAAAAAATGGGGGCGGTCTTTACCTTGGCTCACTTTGCCTCACAGGAAACTTTTTGGAACCGAACTGTATACAGCTGTTACTGCACACGCCGTTCTCTAGCCCTAAAACTTCAAAAAAATCAAATTTGATAGGGCGTTTTGAAGCATTTAATTTTTGATGTTTTGCTGAATTATTTTGTGTCCAGTCCCCCCCCGCCCCCACCGGTTCCACCCCCACCACTTTCAGCCCTTCCTGCTCATTGCAAAAGATTAATACAAAAATACAACCTTATTAAAATGTATTATGTCGTTTTGATTTTAATATTTATGGATGCTGAATTGCTGATTCCACAGACAAATTTACAAATGTGATGGATGACTCAGATTTGACTACCTACAGGTAGCCAGTTTCGTTTACTTATAGGCCTAGCTTATCTTGAAGCCAGAGCACGATGTTAATAAGACGAGTAAATAATTATATGTGTTCATATTGCTGATTCACATAACCCTTATCATATGTGCTTTGGAAGATAAATTATGCGTATGTGTGTGATCGCAGCTGGTGAGCAACGCTTTGTGTGTGAATCATTGAGTTCACCAGCATCAGTCTATTACAAGTTCCAAGCTAATTAGAAAGAATGGAAATTATGGCAAATGGAGCCATGGAGAGAAACAATTTTCTAAATGGTGAGCATGTCCAGACTCTTAGGCCGGATTTTTCCATCTAGTGTTGAAATTTTAATCCAAGATTTATTCTGCAGAAACCAATCACGCGGTGCTAAACTAACCGTAAATCAAGCGTTCAGCGCGCTCATTGGGTGTGATGACGTCATGACCTTGGATTAAATTTTAACACTTGATGGAAAAACTCAGCCATAATCTTTTGTCATAGTAATCGTAACTCATGATCAATGTTTAGTCTATTGCCAGGGGCTCAACCAGGGAGGAGCTGGGGGGGGGGCTTGAGCCCAAATTTGATGAGTCGTGCAATTCGACCAGATCCGATGAGATTTTGTTTTGTTGGGGGGGGGATGGCGGTCCAGCTACGGTTGTTTGAGTGATAATAATAATAGATTAGCAAAGCTAATCAAAATCCATTCAGCTAGTGCATGCATGTGCATTAGAATTAATTTAGATGGAACACGCTAGGCTAGTCTGGGGCCTTTATAATCACGCATGAGAGATGCTGCGATTTCATTTAATGGCATCAGTCGACCCTCGCGGGCTTGAGCCTCCCCGCAACATTTTTTCCTGGTTGAGCCCCTGTCTATTGCTGTCCAAAAGCTAACTTGGCTCGTTGGATTATTGGATAATGGCTTGTAGTGTTGGATTGTTAGTTGGTTTGTTCGATTGTTGCTTGGCTTGTTAGATTATGCAGAGATTTGACAATTTTAGTGAATAAGAATACCTGATTTACCAATTTGATCGAAAGTTATTAATTCTAATTTTGTCTCTCATGGATTTCAGGGGACGGTTTAGCATTTGACCGGCTTCCGATGCACCAGGATGACAACAAGAATGACACAGGGCCAGAAGTCGTTGTCGACTCGGTGAACTTTCTCAACGAACATCGCGAAACTCTTCAGCACGTCATCGACTGCGACGACATGCTTCTTGTCATACTGCTGAGCAAGCTCGTCATCGATCAGCCAATGTTTGAACGATTGAGTATCAAGAAGGCGAACTGGAAGCGGAACACGATTCTGTTAAATGAAATCATATCACAATGCGCCACTACAGCCATGCTGTCCGGGGCGAGGTTTTTGGCTTCCTTAAGGGAGGATGGGCAGGCGCACGTGGCAAATTTAATCAACGGATCCACTGGTATAATTTATTGTTATGTGTATCTTGCTTAGCTGTGCCTTTCACTCAAATGTGTGCATTGTGCAAAAAAGTGTGGTTATATGTTATTAAGTAGATTAACTGGTTGCTTCATTAAATGCACAAAAAAGTGAAAGCGCATAGTGATACTACTTAATACTGAGCGTTCCTTTCGATGACGCATTAGCATATGGGACTTTTGATTCACGTGCTACTCGAGCGTCGAGGAGATAAATTTAAGGTCTCACGCGTCTCGAATACAGATAAAATTTCTCGATGCTGATGCTTGTTCGAAATGATCGCCTACTGAGTGAAATCACGAATGATTCATTCTTTTTCAAAGTTGATGGTTTTTATTTGAAGTAATATAAATAAGCCGAATAATGCGCCAGATGCCTGATTGACTTCGCTCATTTTTCAACCAAGCTCAGCATGTTGTCGTGATGAGCTTGGCAAATAGACGTGTAATGTAAGCGCACAAGATTCAGAAATTTGGTTTTAGCACATTTTCACAGGAACGTGAAAATACCAATTATGAATCTTGCGTGGACTGCTTTGTTACATGTGGTTTTCTTCTCATGAATATTGTGCTTCTTTGGTAGAAAAATTATTATCATCTAAATTATATTGCACAATCTTTTCAGTAAAAGTTTATATTTCTATTTTAGATAGCTAAGGGAACAAACACATGCACAGAGATAGATGTTGTAGAGCAGAAAGGGTGTTTTTATGGTAATGATTGCAGAGTCCGCCAACTTTTGAACATTTGTAGGTAAGGACCTGCCGCTACCGAAGATTCTGCGTGACCTCATCCAACAAGTTGCACCGGAAGTAAACAGAAGACTGACGCTCACCGATCAGTTGCTATCTGATCTTCAAGAACATCGCATCGTTCTTGAACGGCACAGAGAATGCATTGATGGAAAGTCTGAACCTTACAAGAAGAAAATTGAACTGCTTCAAATAATACCAAGGCGGAGTGACAGAGAATACGCGACGTTCCTCGATGACTTGGTCACACATGGGAATGGTGAAGCGGCTTCTCTCCTTCGAACAGGTCTTGTCTTTTTTATGCAACTTCAATGTTTTGAAAGTTGTAAAATTGTATGACCTGGGCATTGGGCAACGTAGACATGGGGCATCTCATTCGTTCTCTGTTACATGGTCCATGATCATTCATCAGTAGCAAAAGTGCGTTTGAACATCCCGGAATACATTTTGGCAAAATCATTTAAGTTGGAATTCAGTCCTGGTATAAATTAAACTTTTGGACTTATTTAACTTAATTTTTACATCCGGGCGGGCGGACGGACGGACGGACGGACGAATGGCGATTGCTCTAGCTATCGATTGAAAAATCCTTGCATGCACAGTGTTACAACTAAGATTTTTTTGATTGGTTTTCGTTTGGATGCCACTAAAAATATTTGATTTATTTGGACGAGTCATCACCATATCACCATCGCAGTCCTTTGTAATCTTTAGACGAGTACCCCTGAATGTGTACGAGTATCCTTGCCACCGCACTTAAGTTTTAGTTAGATAACATCTTTGAGTGTTCCTGCATACAAAATGTACACTTTGATCACTGCTCGTGATATTTTGATCATTGTGAAATTCCACTGAGAGGTCACTGAAGCTTTATTCAGTTTATTTAACTAAATGAATGCATATCATGAAAGATGTGATGCGCCTTTGCAGATCCAGCCCATATCACAGTTTTGCATTTGAGACGGAATGTGGAAAGTGAAAACGATGGAGTTGATGACGAAATAGCGGAAAGCTTTAATCGCTACATAGCTACAGGAGGAATCAACGGATTGCCGAGCGATGAACTATTTAGTCTATTTGAAAAATTTCGTCGACATGGTCTTTTACTATGTAGTGCCAGTCCAATCGGAAGTGTATTCGTTTACGCGATTTGCCAGAATGGGGCATCGTCACTTCAGCAACTTCGGCAAATGGAGACATCTGGCAAGTTGAAGCGTGTGATGGAAGACATTGTCAATAGACTTTGTGGCTTTGCTGAGCGCATTGCAATCACTGTGAGCCTTGATGTGAAAGATATGCACCGCAGCCCAGAATCTGCCAACTCGAACGCGCAGGTATTGACAGCAATTTAAGCAGCGTGTGATTGAACTATTTGATTTAACCGCCTGTTTTTATCGATTCCATTAACCCCTTGTTATTTCAGTTAAAATGAACTTTGCGTCTTTGCGACTGCGACTTATCTTAGTAAAGCATACACTGCAGCCTTTTTTTATTTCTGTCCTATGTCCAGATGTCCTTATTAACGGCAATCATATTATAAATATCTGGCATCGGGTTAACAGCTAGCGACACTTGTGTGTTTCACGGTCTTGCAAAGGGCCTGTTACGCCGTGGTTTCAAAGTTGCAGGCGCGATGACTTGAACCCAGGTCTCTGTGATTTGCGTTCGATGCCTTAACCACTACACCACAGGGCCTCGGAGAAACACAGGTGGGTTTCTAAAAGATCCAATAAGTAAAACTCTTGCTCTCTCTGCTATTCAAATATTGTGCAACTGCAGATTTTTGGAATACTTGTTTAATAATTGTTTAATATTGCATTCTTTGCATTTTCACGTAGTCTATGTTTTAGTTTTGAATGTCGATGGAACTAGTGGGCATGGGCGTAGGGTCTATAATCTGTTTGCGTTGAGTGAGGGATGTAACCATTTTCACGGTAGTAGCCTAATTACAAGACCGTCTCCAATCCGAAGGCAACGGTGCCCCTAGAATGATTTATTGTTAATTTAATCTAAATTTAAACTAAATTTTAAATAGCGGGATGTAAGAAACATCAAATAATTATATTGGTTTATAATGTAATGTAAATATGGTAAACAAACATTTAATGCATCATTTATCATGCATATAATGAGTTTAGACAAAATGTTTTCTTTCTTTTCATTTTTTTATGAATATTGATAATTTTTTAACGTCTTGTATCGACATTTCTGTGACTACGCTGTGGGCACAGAATTGTCCATGTTGATTGAATTTAAAGAATTTAGATTTTAACTAATCATATGTATGTTTGTAATCTTCTGTCTGTTAGACTCACTCAAAAATGAAGATGAGAACCAAGAGTCTCACAGAAAGCAGAGAGAAGCTTTGTCTCTCAGCAGCGGGCACAATCCGGATGAAAACTTGCACCCGGTGCCTACTCCGGATCTTGGTACCGGGATCTTGTACCGGGTGCCAGAACGGTATCTTGTTGGTGAGTATCACATGGGAGTGACTCATTGTGACGACGATCGCGTAGGACGGAGTCGTGCCAGTGCTACCAACAAAAGCGACGGCATTAACTTAGGAGGTACAGATGTCAACGTTGTCAAATTGATTATTAATTGAAGGAACCTACTGAATTTTGTCACTTTTCACTAGTATAATCATTAGGCAACGAAAGATGAATGTCTTTCTGCCGGAAATGGTCACCCGAGAGATCTGACTCATTTTAGGTTCGGAAAAATTCTGTCAATCACACCCTCAGAGTTCCACAAAATTGCTATCCCGGATCACAATCAAAAATAATTCTTAATCGCGACGTAAGCCAAATGTTTTGCATAAATGTCACAGGGAACCTGGAAAGCTTGATCGAGCGGTAAATTAAGAACTGACGTCATAAAATAAAATTTAAAAAAATTTAAAACCATTCGATTTACCCGCAAAATCGCACACAAAACGCACATTTTTAGGCATTATCCGAGGAAATACTGACTGAAAAAAAGTACACTTTATTTTCACTTATGACTTTGAAACCAAAACCTATCAATGACACGTGGATGACAATTAGTGGCACGTGGGTAGGCTACTTTCAATAGAATTCTTAGCGTTTTATGTATAGTTAGTTAATGCTATTTATTCTAAGTTCTGTCAGGCTACTTTAAAAGTGAGTGCAGTCGTGAGCTATGCTTTTCAGCATAATGACAGTTTTTATTCCTGAAATCTTGGACAATCGGACACTCAAGAAGGATGGAGAAGAATGCAGAAGATAAGTTGGACAGAGTAGGTAGCAAATGAGGAGGTATTGAGGAGAGTGGGATAATAGAGGACTATGATCGAAATGATAGTCAGAAGAAAGAAAAACTGGATTGGACAAGTAATGAGAGGAGAGGGTTTGATAAGAGAGGTGATGGAGGGAAGAATGGACGCTATGCGAGAGGACCGGGAAGGCCACGTATCGGAATGATGGACGACCTGCTTGAGAAGGAATCGTATGCAAATATGAAGAGAAGGGCTGAAGATTGGATAAGGTGGAAGATTTGGACACCAAAGACCTGCCATGTGGCAGAGAACTGAGAAGAGAGATTTTTGAAATCTAGATGGTCTGCTAAAAAGGATCAAAGCCAACAAATTTTAGAAATGGCCCAAAATGGTTATTTTTCCTTACCATCGCTTGACGTATCCTTGCTATCATGCTTCATTTTGCTCGACCTTTTGTATAGATTTGATTTCATTGTACATTATATTTATAGTTGATTGAATTGTTTTGTATATCTTTGCAATAGAATTTTGACCTGCTGCGACGTGAAGTTGTTTGCATGCGGCGTTTATGAGATATCTACAGAAAAAAATACGACCACTAGCATGGACACTAAGCCAAAAACCGTAGAGAGTGACATGGAACGACAAATTGGACTCCAATACCGTGTCGTACAAAAAATCCCTGTTCTGTCCCATACCGCAGGATGAGAACCGCGCTCCCTCCCGTACCGTCAAGTGTCAGCCACACGCCCTATACAAACTCAAAAAGCTACGATACTTATAAAATAGAATAGGATAGGAGAGATCCTTATTCACCAAATGTCAAATTATCAAATACTCTAGTTGATTTATATCTGTACCCGCCATTGCGTGTTAACCTCGAGTTGGTCAATCTCCTATGCCCAACGTGACGTCACACAATCCGCCGATTGAGCCAACTCGAGGTGAACTCACAATGTTGAATACCAATAGTGTTATTTTCACAGCTTTACAGTGCTCTCAAGTCACTATTTTACCAATCCTAGTAATAATATCAATGGTTTAAAACTTTTTTGACGTCTATTAATTCTTGCAATTTTTTTAGTTCAATCAACAAAAAAATTGAAAAATAAATAAACATCACAAAAATTTTCTAGCGCGCTGAGAATCGCAACATCGCAGAATCGTTTTCCCATTGATATTGTAACCAGAGCCACGGTTCGAGACCGCAGCATCGATTCCAACTGCAAAAGTCCAACACGTGCTAGCATGAAAAATGGACGGGAAAACGGAAATGATAATGATGTTGATGAAGCTGTACCCCGCGGGGTCCGCACACAAAATCCCGTGTCACTCTCTAATTCCCGGGCACCTGTTTATTCAACAAAAGCATATAGGCCCGATGTCAGAGCGAGACGGTTGAAATAGCATGACACAATGTTTCGTTGACTGTAATTGATTGGCTGAATCATAAGTTGTTTGTTGTGAGCAGACTTTGGAAACAAGATCACGGAATTTGAGCCAAAACATCATAGTCCGTTAAATGCGCGACGTATTATGAGTGAAATTGGAATGCAATGCGAGCTGTATCCCATGCGAGGACCGCATTCTGGTGTCAAAAGATCTTCGAGTTCTGTCCATCATCTGAGTGAACTGCTCGTAAGAGAGAAAATGCGTAAAAGGCATTTTGATTTGATGCGAGAAGACGAAGCCTCTAATAATTTGTCGGCAACTATGCTGGCTCATCAAGCCGACGCAATATCTGGTGAGTCCTCGATCGTTAGTCCTCAATCGTTAGACTTGAGTGTGCGCAAATTGCGAAATTGAGTCAATTGTGTGCAACAATAATATGTACAAAATCTAAACGCTAACATTTAAAAATATGTCTTAAACGATGCAAGACAATGTTTGATGTTCAAGAGGAATGTTCGCATGCGGCATTGTGAAAATTTGTATCGCGTTAAGAATCGCAACATCGCAGAATCGTTTTCCCATTGATATTGTATTCAGAGCCACGGTTCGAGACCGCAACATCCATTTCCAACTGCAAACGTCCAACCTGTGCTAAACGGAAATGACGACGATGATGATGAAACAGTGCCCCGCGGGGTCCGCACCACGGATTCCCGTGTCCCTCTCTAATACCTGTGCATCTGTTTATTCAACAAAAACATATTGGCCCTGTGTCAGAGAGAGAAGATTGAAATAGCATGAAAAAATGTTTCGTTAACTGTAATTGATTGGCTGAATCATAAGTTCTTTGTTGTGAGCAGACATTAAAAACAAGTTCATGAAATTTGGACCACAACGTCGTAGTCGATATATGCCAAATGCTCGGCGTTTAGGGTTTGAACGGCCCAAAAGAGAGAAAATACTTGAAAGCCGTCTTGATTTGATGCGAGAAGACGAAGCCTCTGATAATTTAGTGGCAACTATGCTGGCTCATCAAGACGATGCAATATCTGGTTAGTCCTCGATCATACTAAACTCTTGATAGATATCGTGTGCGCAATTTGCGAAATTGAGTCAACTGTGTGCAAAAATAATATGTACAGAATCTAAATGCTAACATTTTAAAATATGTCTTAAATGATGCAAGAAAATGTTTGATGTTCAAGAGGAATGTTCGTATGCGGCATTGTGCACTGTAAGTGGCAAGTGTAGTTTATCTATTAATCATTGATCTGGCTCTGCCTCCCCAGCCCCAGCTAATTATAGCCCTCCTGTGTCTCTGACATGACATTAAACTATGTCCGGTGTCGTCAGCCCTGCTCGTTCTGCCACCATTGGGCAGGTTGGGCGTCATGAAGGGCATCCGGTCCGTAATGCTAATATATAATATGTAAATATGCTCCAACAGGAGCATACTTTAAAGCAGAACACACTCTTAGCTCGTCTCAGTGTCTTTGAGAAGATGCTCGGGTTGGGGGTGTGAACGATTGGCGGCCGGTTGTAGGTAGTCATTTATAAAAAAGATCCATCCACAGGGAGCGGGAGGAAGAATCTAGTCGAATCTGTTGTCTACAGAACCGCATCTGACTAAAAAAATTGGAAAATCATCAATAAGCAACTGCACACATTTGTGTCTAATTCACATTTCCTTGCCATTTGGTGTAACACACATTCACTATTGCCGAGTCTCAGCCGCATAGGCCTGTGAGCACCGAACATCAGCTTAATAATTTT
Source organism: Chamaedrilus cognettii (assembly GCA_034695025.1). Taxonomy (NCBI): domain Eukaryota; kingdom Metazoa; phylum Annelida; class Clitellata; order Enchytraeida; family Enchytraeidae; genus Chamaedrilus; species Chamaedrilus cognettii. The sequence continues at coordinate 9,568 of JAQIWG010006852.1, forward strand.
CAACCTGCGGCGTTGTTGTTGGCCTGAGCCTGAATCTTGAGAAATTCACTAATAATTCAAGAGTAATTGATCTGTGTGCGCTGTGAGAGTTGTTGGGCGTTTCAAGAATGCCCTAGTTAATAATTTTGTAAAACCTAGCACATTAGTTGCCGTCAAACGGTACACGTTTCAAGATCTGGCTTCAGTGATGTTTAACCAAACGAGTTAATTTCTGAATGCGTACAACGTCATGAATAGGACTGTTCATTGTGTGAACAAATTTGAGTCTCGAATGAGTGTTGTTTAGAACGTTTTGAATCAGCGTTCTGTTTAATATATTGCAGCTTCATACAAGGATGGTTTTGACCGTATACTCTGGTCAAATCAAAGTATAGACAGCAAAGACAGAAATAAACGGCCGATTGTGCCGATGTATTGTCGTCAACTACTATCTCGTTTCGCACGAATCTTTAACCCAGTCTACCATGCGAGCTCTTTTTGCTGGAGGGCAGTTTTGACTGATTCGGCCAAAGTGGCCTTACGTGAGGCTTGCACTCTCTTCGGGTTTGATGTCAATCGCGGAACCGCTATCACTGTTGCGATAACTGCCACTTTGATGGTTCTTGATGATTACATGTACAAATTGCACATCCATAGAATGATCCAATGGCGCAAAAGTATGCAACCGATTGATATCATACGTGGATTCGAGGAAAGAGGTGAGCTCTTTATGCATGTACATCACTGCCAATGCCCCTTGCAGACCGGGGAACAAAGAATTACCATGCAGCCCAGCGCTCCCCGATTGAGTCGTAAGGAACGACCAAAGAAGGGGGAGCGGTTCTGTGCCGGCTTTCTTGTACAGAACGGGACTGTATATAGCCCTTGTGTGCTATACACAAGTTATACACTAAACTGAAAAAAAAAAAAACATCACTGCCGAAGATTACACTTTCCTCTAAGGAGCTGCCGTTTTAGCCGTGCCACGTAGAGACAATTTTTTGCATCGCTGTCATACGCTCTTTCATCATAACGGACCAATACTTCTTCTGTATTGTAAATAGGGTTTTAGTGGGATTTTAGATCTCATATTTGAACTGTATTATTTTTATATTGTTTTTTCTTTTAATAAAACATGTACAATTATGCAATAAGCATGTCATCTTTAACTAAATTAAAATTCAAAAACTTATTGATCAAGATACTGTGACTAGCATATTACAACGATTATGGTGTACAATTAACGTACCGGTTGTAGTTGTATTGAATAAAAATACATGCATATCAGCCACCCCTGTTTTGATAGAAGCGCACCGCCACTACCTAGTGGCCACTATCTAGTGGCGTACATAATAATGTCTTAGTCGCGAATTGGATCCTCCTCTTTAAGCTTTAGTTTGAAATTAACTGACCAGGGCCTCATTCACGTGCATTTTGTAGGATTATCTTAAATTTTATCATAACTGAAATTTAAAACAACAAAAAACCATTCGCCGACTGCCGTGACGTAATCATTCAGATTACTGTCGCGCGCGACAGTGTGGAGTTTCCAATAAAAAAAATAAGATTTTCCTAAGATTCTCGTAAGAACATCTTAAGACTAAGATTGTCATAAGATTGCTTCCTGAATGAGGCCCCTGAACTGCTTTGTCAATCAATAGAATTTCAATTGAACGTCATATAATTAATCATAGGCCTAATGCATTATAAATAATAATTTATGGTTTTATTCAGAGTTTGGCTTACTAGATAGTTAAGTTGCCTTATTATATATATTGCAGGATATTAAAAGATAGACGCGTTTATATTTTAATTTTATATGCATTTTTTATTAATTATAATTAATGGCGCATTAAATATTTTGAAGTTTGATCGAATATATCGAATAGAATACTTTTTGGCCTATGGTTTGGGTCCCCTGAAACAACACTAGATCTTGTCGCTGGTGTTTCAAGCTATTCGATTCCCAGGAAAAAGAATATGTTCATGGAGCTCCGAAGAGTCACTTGACGAAACCGATGTGCCATTGGATCGAGTTAGAAGAACAACCGCTGATGATCGACATCAGGTTAAAATTTTGAGATGATTAGTCGTGTACTTGTAATATAATGTTAGTTGGTTAGTTTAATTTGCTCTGCATTGCTTCTTAAACGTCATGCATGTATTATTTATCTTGCTAGCTATCTATTGTGTAGCTATTTTGTTTACTTTTGAAAATAAAAACGTGCTCATGAGAACTATCATAGATTTTTAGTCTGAGTAGTCTGTTTCACATATAGTCACCAGGGCGAGGCCCTTCAGTAAACTAAGCAGCCCGGATGAGAAATTGTGGACCCGGAGTTTGAATCGACAATCACTGCCAACTTCAAAGCCATTGCGTTACAAGGGCTCTTGTAAAACTCACGGCTTCATGAAGAGTGTTCAATCCTAGAATTTCGTTCATCAGGGACAAAACAGGATGTAGTTTAGACATCACTGACTTTCATGGATAGCCTACTTTAACAATGAACACTAAAACACAATAATTAGGCCTACTATGTTTGGGCTGTCTTCGGGGCGGAAGTTACCTTATCAGCCGTGTGTTGGTTCACTAGATTTGTTAACATTCTGTTTACAAAACTAGTGAACAAGCACACGGCTGATAAGACCTTCAGGCTTCCACAGATTATAAGATAACTATTGTGACAAAACATATGATATAACTTCGAGTATTACTACAACATAGTACAAATTTAACCATAGACTAGTTCTAACTTAACAGTGGTGTAACAGTAATTTGTGACACAACAATAATATAGCCATTGTTGTGGCATAATCCATGCACATCGTTCTTCAGATTTCATTTAGAGACGCGCCCGGAGCAGCAGATCTGGACGAAGGATTCTTCAGCAGGAGATCCAGTGAAGTACATGCAAGCCATCGGCTATCTTTTATTTATTATTGAATGATGCCTAGTAATCGAGCTTGTTTTTCATGCAGCGGTTCGCTGCGTGCGTATATCTAGGGTCTATGCTAATACTACACGGGATTCCCCACCTATTCAGTGATTTGCATGCAGCCATGGACAATTTGACACCAGCCCTCCACTTCACCCTATCCGTCGAATTCTCTCGTCTCAGTTCCTAAGCTTTGATATCTCTCTCAGTCAAAACTTTGAATCTCTTTTCCGGTCTCCCTCTATGCATTTTTCCCATTGACATTAAATATAATGGACTATGCATATTAATTTCAGAATTGCAAGACCAATGAGGGCGATGTTGCAAATAGATTAGAAGTAGCTTGTGATTGGGTAGACGGAGGTCGTGACCCTGTCAATCAACCAAGTTAACCTAGTAACCTACTTGG
>JAQIWG010006853.1:0-12888 GCA_034695025.1 Chamaedrilus cognettii
TTCCCCTCGCTAACTGCATCCGCCGCGCTACGCCAATCGCAATACTATCTGCAGGAGATGTTGCTCCTTCGAATTCTCCCGTGCGAATGCCCAGAGCCCACTGTTCAAAGGCTAGATGTCATACCTACCTAGGCCTTGCAGCAGCGCAAGCATCAAAGGCTGTATGTCACTAGCCATCTAAGCCCAGCAGCTCTATGATCAAAGTCCAAACGTCACTATAGCTAGTGACGGCAAGGCCCAGCAACGTCACTCGCCCAGGCACTTACACGCTTGCAACTAGAGATTACCATTACCAAAAAGCAAATAAACTAGAGCGGTCCCTAATTGCGCCACCGATGTTGGAATTAATAGAAAATCGTACATGTAGGCTTTAACTAGTGTAGGCTACAAAACAACCAATACAAAATCACGGCACTGCCCACACAAATGTCACTTTATCAAAGGAACAAAACCGCCATACCGGCTCATTACACGTCATCAAAACATAATACAGACAGGTATGCAATGTACCGAGGAGATCCGTATAAACTAGAATGCAGTCTTCCATGTAGCTTATACACGATGTCATAGGCCAATCTAACCTAGGCAGGCCTAACATTATTCAAACCCTTATGCAATAATGTCAAAGTTGCAGGGCGTTCAGCGTAATCCTTGTTCAATAGTCAGCTCAGAAATGGGGGTCAAATGTTTGTGAGGGGAAGGGGAGACGCAGGGGTGTACAGTAGCGTTAGTGCTACAGCTTTACAACACACAGTTACACATTTTGGCACAATGGTGTTAATGCTACGATGCTGCGTAACGTAGCATTTGCATTTTCACAATATTGAATAGTGAGCAAGTTGCAAGCTAATAAGCGAATTCGAGCCTATCTCGAACCGATGAAACTCATTGAATTGCTAACTTTCAATCGTCTACAGTCTGTCCCTGCTCGCTAATTTTGTCTGCATAATTACAAGGTTACATTGTTTGAAAACAATTTTGATTTGATTTGAAGGTTTCTGAGTGTGAACCATTGCACTAATAATATTAATGATAGCGCTCTTAAAGTTTTACAACAGGTCACGATTTGTGACCTGCTTAAGAGTTTGACTATCATATTGCAATTGCAATTACAGTTCTCTCATTTGATGCGCTATCTGATAGCTTATGATACCAAACATATTCAAACTTGCATATTTGCAGTGAAATTCATTTCTACTGTAGGCCTCATTAATTAAATCCTTGGCTTAAAGCCATTTACGGCGCTTCGTCGGACCGTCGGGATTTACTGGCTTGGCCGCCTGAACACAAGGACGGATCCAGGGGGGGGAGGGGGGGGGGTGGGGGGATGCATTCCCCCACCAGCACAAAAATGTTTTTTGGTTGTAACTAAATTGTTGATAAACAGCGCAGATGTTACAACGAGCGGTATATAAAAAGTTATATGCATGAAATGTTTAGAAGCCTAAGATCACAAGTAAAACGTAGTATAAGTTTAGCTTGGTTACATGGACTTGGATAGATGGATTTGATCACCCCCGCTCGTAAGTTTGTTTCGGAGGGAAAATTGAGTACATAAAGTTATATTCATCCCACATGTAAAAGTTCCCAATATTCACCCCCCTCCCACCAACGAATTCTGGATTCATCCCTGTCTGAACATACGTCTCCCCCATGTATATAATTATAACATCCCCTCACGTCATGCGTTCAGGTGATACGTCATGCCGTCAAAAAGTTGCAGTATCCTGTTTAGTCTTCCTTGAGTGATTGATCATGCGAGATGGCTACATTTACATTTGCTTCATACAGAACTGACCTGAAGAAGAGCAAATTAACTCAATTAGTTTACTCGTAACTGGACGTAGCGTTTGATGTTTGAATCTGAAGTTTATCTGTCGTCATTGATCAAGCTTTATTGACAAGCGTGAGCTAGCAAGCCGCCGTATATCGCCCTAATCGTGAAGTTCGGCAGTCATTAAGAAAATAGAATGTTCAGACAATCATCCCTTCCTTAAATGTGTAGTTTTTTTGCATCCTCCCGCCCAATGTGCTATTTAAATTAGGCACTTAGCGAATTTAACTGATATTAGTTAAAAGCGCGAAGGTTTATTTTTGTAACGGATTATTCCGTGAGAATCTATGATTAGCTACTATAGGCCCATCAAGCCCATCTAAATCTTAATGATAAGAACATTGAAAATCAATAAAACATAATGAAAAGATGGAAAACATAACATACATTTTTTCAGTATCTAAATTCTTTAACTGAGTTTTGGAATATAGTTAAATCACTTCTTAACAACGTTCAACTTCCGATATTTCAATATTAACGTTGCTCAGTCCTATTGCCCAGTAGGATAAAGGACGCTTTCGTGCTGTTTCAAGCCATACGTCATATAAACCAGTGTGTTGCCGTCAACGGTCGATTCGATGACTCGGTCACGCAAGGATCGTTGCCATTGAAAACTCCGGATGACCGGGAATCGATTGCCGATGGTCGCCGAGTGAGACGTCACGTTGAAATATTATTGTTAGTGATAGCACGCGTGGCGGGCGACGAGCCGCATAACTATTATAATTAGCTATAGATCCAAGTACGATTCAAATGTCTAGTGAATCATTAAAAGTGCTCCAGGCATTGTGATGCAGCTAAATTATAAAGAGAGCGAGAAATGATGCTCTGCCTTTTTCGAGCTTAGTTTATTAGGAGCTTCGAACGAAATACTGTTTTTAAATTTTACAAAACAAAATTTGTTGCTTTAATTTATCTTCGTAAGTACATGTACATGTATTTTATGAAAAATATTGTGTTGACACTTCCGCAAGAACTGCCTCTTTTTGTAACATAATCTATCATAATAAAAATGTCTCGAAATTTTCGTTGTTAACTTTGCACAACGGGTTACTATTATCAATATTTCTTTCAAGGTTTTTTGCAGATAACCTTTTCGTTTGGCTGTATTTACTATCTGTAATTAAATTAGGAAAGCACTTTAGACGGCTGACACTTACAAAATAAAGATGTTTTTAAAAAGCCGCCAATCTATAAATAGGAATATCAACAAATATCATCCTACAACAATGCGTTTGTAATTTTTATTGCACTTTAAATATGATATCATAAGGTATGACAATAGTTCTTCGGAACTTCTTTCAGCGCAAATGGCGAATGGCAGACCTATTCAAAGGTGTCAAAGAGCGGCCATAAAGGAAGAACTCGCGACACGGAAGAGCTTTCCTATCGCGCGCGCACAGAGTGGTATTGATTTGACATCTTTGACACGGGGACCTCACTTATTTGCATCGACGCTCGATATCAAGCGAATATAATGATTATTTCTCTCTCAAAACACTATATTTTGCCCGTTATTCATGAAGCCAAGAATTCTAGCAGAGTTTGACTTCGTATTCAACCATTACAACTCGTATTATCGCAGCAATTGGTTTAACAAATTCGAAGCCATCGCTGAAGGTAAAACAAAGCTGGCTTACATCACCTATATTCAAAATCATTATATACATGGCACAGCTCGATATTTCAGCTACATGACTCACGAGCTTTCCAGAAGAAAAATTGGACTCCAAATTGAATGTAAAATTCAAAGCATTTAGACTCATTATCATGCAGAAGAAAAAGCCTGCATCACTTGTCTAACTCTCGGATGCCAAAATAAAAATGCAAGTTGTAAATTAATGCGGGAGCAAGCGATAGTGAGCAGCATTTTGTTTAACCGTTCTGGGTCGTTGGCCGAATAAATGGAGTTATGGGACAAATTCTGTCACCCATCCATGACTAAATTCTAAATAAATTTAGCAACAAGCTCCGCGGAGAGCACTGCGCCTATATCGCTCAATACATTTCTATTTTTCTCTTGATCAAGGAAGCAGCAGTATTACTTAAATTTTGCGCAACCCTAAGAAACTAAATCCACTATAGCATTTGTGAAAAAAGCGCAGTCCTACGTGCAGACACAATAATCTTTCGCTGAATAAACACAAATTGATCACGGTTGCGAATATCGTTATATCCCCACTCCCTCGCCGTCTCGGCTTCAAAGAAGCGGTTTCACCTTTGAGCCGAACGGAGACTGTCGCTTGAAACACTCTCGGTAAAAAAGTGATACTAGATATCTCCCTTCTCTACGTGCCCAGAGGACGCGGGATATCTCCCTTCTATCTGTGCCCTGGTGCGCGCTGACATGGCAAGTTGACGCTCTTCAGAGTTTACGATTGTTATCATCGACCCAGCGCTGCTTGCTGCCGCTTGGCGTCGCTTCAACGACCATCGTGTCACGTCGTGCTGCTTTCACGGCATCAGAACTTTCTCCTCAATTGTTTTTTAAAGCCTTTGTTTGCGTGATTTAAAAAATCTGTGTAATATGCAATACCAAGAGCGATGCAATTTTAATTTTGCCCATTATGCAAAACTACAGTAAGTCACTTGCGTCCATTATGGGCTACTTAATGTATCTTAAATTAGATTTTGAATGAACCAACGTAAGACCGAAGCAGTGATATAGACTATGTAATCGTGTCAATGACAACACCGTTCCGTAAATAGGAGTCCAACTTGCTTGAAACTGTTTCCCTGGGCAGTAATGTTCCCTGGGCGTAGTGACGGTTCCAGTCATTATTTTCAGCGGTGGAGGGGCCTGAACTCCCCTCTGGCCCTCTGACAAAATCTCGACCACTAAAACTCGAGTACGGAGTTTACGTCCGAGAGGGGGGAGTCATCGAAATTTTATTGTCTAATCAGATTCTTTCCATCATTACTCCGTTCTCGATCCGCCGATCCCACGCCCCCACCACCTCTGTGATAAGTTTGCTTTTGATGTGGTCTAGAAACTTAAATAGCTAAAACATGCGGGGCTTGAACGCAATTGCGATAAATAAACGGACTTTTTATTTATTTATTTATTTTTGGGGAGGGGCTTGTTCAGGGATCATGTTTACTAACTAAGACTATTGCAGTTTGTGTCTGCGTAGGAACAGGTATGAGAATTTGACAAGACTTTTAAACAAAAACAGAAAGAGTTTTAGTGAAGACTCGAAGGGCTGACATACAACTGGCTTTCAGGATCAAACGGGTGCGGGGGAAGGGGGGGGGGATGATACGCACGCCTAAGCCCCGTTGAGGCACAGCTCTATAGCTGCCAGTCGTGTAGACGTAGCGGCGAGTACGCGCGTCGCATTAGTAAGCGCAAGGTCGTGTTGACGATCAGTGGAGCTATCGGAGGATCGTAACGCATCGAGGCCTACTGCAGACTGGTGACACTGGTCGGCGTGATTGAGGGCGCGATCATTATCGAACACGAACCGTGCCCAGCAAGGAGCTTGGGGAGTATGGAATAGAGCGGACCCGGTCGTTTTATTTAGCCATTTACTTTGTGATCGAAATTTCTTAGTGCCTTCTATTCGCAGAAACACTTTGGTGCACAGTGCGTCAGTTCTATGGTCACTCTGCATCTTGTACACGGAACCAGCTAATAATTTTAGCAATACACATGCGCATATATAATTTTGATATACATTTATAAATCAAAACATTATGCCAATATTACTATTGCGGTAGCAAATTTTAATTTGCAATTTCCTGCACGAGTTCCGTACAAATCGCTGGCAGGATCTATACCTATTCTCTAGAACCTAGTTTAAATCTTCCGTTTCGCAGCTCGGCCCTGTCGATAGGCTACGCAAAGGTTTTGTAGCGATGTAATGGGTCATAGACCAACCCGCTGATTGGCGATACGTGCAGCGACAAATCTACCGTACGGCGACATTCATGGTGCGCTAAAACACGCCAGCGCGCGTATAAACTGCACTCTTTGAGACAATTTGTGTGGAGCTCGTTGCGAAATTTATTCTATTCCGCAAGGAAGCATCTAGTACTTATGAGGATTTCTTTTAGCTCTAAATTGCAAGTAATTGTAGAAAATGGTACTTCATTTATAAGTAGACAGACTAATCTTGTATCGGTAACACACACACCCACACAATTCAACGCGTGGTTTATACTACTACTCACGTAGCTAGCGTGGTATTCAGGTACAGTGGTATTACGCGAATAATACTAGAAACTTTGTAGCCGGCATAGTGGGGCTGGCAGTGGTTTTGCGAGTTACGACCGTGTGTAGTAACGAAGACTATTACAGCCCGGTTAAGTATACGGAGGGCCATGTATAGAATCGCTCCCCCTTCTTTAGTCACCGACTCGCCCGACAAGCTCTGAACTGCAGGCCAATCCTTTATTCCCCGGCTTGCAGGAAGTTTTATGCATTGAACAAAATGATAGCGTAAACTTTAGACTGTCTGTAGCCTATTCATAATGGTGTCTTTGCGGAAACAGTGTTGATGTGCATGTCTTCATGTTCCACCGTGTCGATGGCATAAAATTCCTCGGCCTCGCGCTTCAGCGCTTCAATTGACATTCCCTGCGACGATTCGTTTGTGCCAAACTGACTGCGATCGGACAGCGTGGCGTAGTAGGGTATCGCTACTCCCACAGACTCGAGCGATTTTCTGCTCCTCAGACGAGGCATTGCATTTCTGCACTTTAACAACAAGATAACGAAAACCAATGTGGCCGCGAGAAAGAGCAGGGTAAGAACCCCCAGCCATATGATGAGACCAAGAATGACGGTTGGGCGAGACAACGGCTGAGTTTCAACATAGAATGCATCCGATTCATTGAACGCGATTGGAAATGAACCAGACTCAAATCTGTCGCCAGGTGGACCAGGAAGTCCTGTGGCTCCGGTTGATCCAGTGCTTCCATCGTGTCTACGAAATCCAGGTAATCCTGTTTCTCCGATTAAGCCAGGAGGCCCGACGACTTGTTGATTCTTTCCCTTCCCGGTTGTAACTTTTTCATTTTTATTTTCTCTCATTTTAATGCTTCCTGTATGATTGTCATCGAATTGCGAAACACCTAAACTATCATCGTAGGAATCGGCGGAAGGCAGATCACCGTCATTCGATGAGGATTTATTCTGGAAATCAGGAATCTGTAACCCAATCGGGCAAATCACCGAGTCATCTTTGACGTCGTATTTTGTGTTATTCTGACTTTGATTGGAATGCTTGGACGTTTGTATGTAAGCCTCGATTGACACTGCGTAGGGGAAGCTGAGCGAATCAAAGATGGCGGTCGTGCCGATGAGATTGGGTCGTCTTGTGTTGGCGAGGTTGTTGAAGAGGACGCGATGGGAGGCGTGGAACACGTAGCACACGGACCCGGGGGCCCTCTCGTAGTGAACACCAAGGCGATCCCCCCGCTCCACTCTCGGGCACTTCTTGCTGGGATCATCCCCCAGGTAAAACTGCGCGGAAACACAGTATCTCAGTTTTTCGCAATGAAAATGTGTGATGATTCAATTCACTGCAAGTTACGCAGACACATAATTACATGATATAGCGCTTTTAAGTATGCCTAAACAGAAAACAGTAGCAACGCTATATCAAAATAATACTTAATATAGGCCTACTTTACATAGCAGTACCATCCATGAGCAAAGATAAGTGAAATGAATGAAATCCGTGTACGGTACTTACATCTTCCCTTCCACTCGCTATTGACGGGACCAGCCTTGTTTCCGCTTTCAGCACAAAAACCTTCTTGTTCGCCAAGTCATCCGTCGTTAACCGAGTCCCCTCAGTTGTACGGTTTCCGCTAGAAGTCCCTTCCATTCTTCTCCACACCTGAAGTCGAACCGGACTTCTCGAGGCGAGGTACAGCGAGACGGCGAAGAGTATTCCATTAGGGAGCGTGACGTCACTCAGGAGGATCGTCTTCCCGGTCATGTCGGCCACGGCGGAGCAGGGTCTGACAGGATGCCCCACCCTCACGAATGCATCGGACACTGGCATCAAACAGAGATCTAAGCAATTATAGAAATTTAGAACAAAGAGAAGACGAGTGAAGTAAATTACAAAATGTTTTTACTGCTTTGGTTTTTCTGTCGTTAGTTCCGCGGAACAGTTTAGCCATATTGTAGATTTTTTAGACATAGATCTTAAACCTAACCTAAACCTAACCTAACCCGAAAGATTTTATTATTATTATGCAACATAACAGTGCGAGTTAGTAAAATAGAGACCGCATCGGCCTGTTTAAAACGCATCTTTTCGTCCTAGCCATCGCGGGGTCAAAATTTACTACCAAATACATTGGTATTGAAATAACTTCTCAACATGATTTTGTCAAGAAACTTATTGTCAAGAAATATTATTGTGTCTGAAAATTATAATAGCAAGCAAAACAGAGCCTACCATTGGCAATCACTTCTTCACCATTGACAGTAAGGAAAAAGCGACAAATATTAATCCAAATCAGCCAATTGACCGTATGCAATATATGCATTCTTATCAGCAATCGCATTAACTTAGTCTCTACATTTAGAAGACCGCCCTTGTACATTAGCGTATAGGATCTGCAAATATATGATCATTGAAAGCATTGGTATATTCTGTGTTCATTATTGCTGGTTAATGGGATGCATAGGTGCATCACTTTAAGTACGTGTATAATGCAGATTTTATCGTTTCCGCTTTGCCAAAGGCATGCATACATTCATCGCGGGCCTAGCCATGGGACAGAGTTTCCAACAGATTTTAAAATGGAACGACTGTCATTGTTCATCTTGAATATCTTCGGGGGTTTCAACATTTAACAATTGTCTTGGACTTAATTGTTTCCAGCAAAATACATCTTCATAAATAAAGTGTTTGACATTTAGGCCTAAGCATTAGTGAAATAAGAAAATTGAAATCCTACACTTAGGCTACATGTAGTCCTACAAAATGTAAATATTTATGCAAAGGCAGAACTGTCTGCAGTAGATTCACTTAGTTGTTAGTTGTTGAGTATAATTATCATAGCCTCTATAAAGAAGTCAATGCAAAGTGAATGGTCAATGGAAATTTGGACTTTTTTGCTCAAATAGGGGGCTCATAACCCCGTGACCTCCCTCTAACGTTCATGCCTGAGCGCAAGTTTTAAGTTTTCCTTTGACCTTTCTTCACTGTGGATGTCGCCAGCAGTATCGTCCATAGGACGACGCTAGCGCTACTTGGCATGCATATTTCATCGGAACTGTTCGAAAGTGACCAATCATCGAAGTTCGTCTGTCCATACTTACATGTAGGGCCCAGTTGTCATGACACTGTAGTATGCTATTATCTACATCGAAGCTAAATACTGACTTACTGCCGTTGTTCGACTCTCCGTCATTGCTCTACTAATTAATGTAAATATAATTAGCGTAAATGTTACCTAATGACGCAAAATCTAAGCGTATTTATTGAGGTACAGTTTCAATCATTGCCGTATTTGGCACAGAAACACAGGCGCCTGTGATCATGAGCTGCCGTAAAGTGCTGCTAGCTTAGGGCATTTCAATTGACTGATTTCATACAGGCGGAACTCCTACAATATAAACCGCATTCGAAATGTTTGGACACTTTCAGAAAAAAGTGGCATTTAAGCCGACGATAGGGTACATAATTGTGATGTTTTCTCAGGTTTAATGACCCCGCGTACATATCCCACGGCTTATCAGCGCAGACAAACAGCTCAGACGGACAGCAGAAACGCTACAAGAATGGCCCAATAGTTAATAGTTACAAGCGGCTTACTGGCAGTAAGCATACAGGTTAACCTACATTCGGAAGACAAGTGACGACAACCAGCCTATCACGCCCTGGTGTGCGTTAATTGAGTTGAATACCGATTTTAGCAAAATTGTGGATGAAAATGAATTGCTGTAGCATCATGGTCGAATTATTTCAGGTTAGCGTCGTCTAGCGAATGACCAGCAACGTCCTAGGCAGCATCACGTCTAGGAACTTGCGAAATCTGGCGAACGAGCAATGGCATCCTTGTAGACATGAATATCGAACCAATTCTGTCCGCAGTCCAGAGATCCCCGTGCACCGTAAGGGGCAAGAGTAATCTGAAGAAGGGAGCGATTTTTTACTTGACGGTGACAACCACCGAAGCACTGAATTGAGCTGCAGGCCAATGTTCGGTACAATCATCGCAATGTTGATAATTATACTTGTTTTTGATTTTCTGATGTGATAGGGTTAGGCAAAATTTAACAGGCGGCGCCGTATAGGCTCGTCAGTTGTAGCCTTCGCCCCCAAAAATATGGTTTGACGCAAATAGTACGCGAAATGTGAAACTGGCTGGCGTAGGATTACGCGTGAAAATCGTGAAAATCGATCACAGTGGCGTAGGCCTGCGCGGCTTTTAACGATTGAGCAGGAGTTTCGCTTTATCCGAGCTAAACTAAACCCTGGACATTAGACATATTGTCAATTATAGCTTAGTAGGTCAATATTTTAATTATAATCGCTATACAATGCTATGGTGCTGAACTGCTGGTTGCTGAGGCCACATTCTGTCCCCAGATGCTTTGCGTCCGCAATAATTTAAGAAGTCAAACGTTCAACATTGGCCTAATTCTAAAGCACCAATATTATGCTTGAACACAGGCGATAATGTAGATCCAACTAACTTGTGAACATTTCTGTCCACTTTCTGTCCAATAAAATTCACCTGGCCTCATGGCATTAAAACTGACAAATCTGTCCAAATTTTTGTGTAGACAAGTGAACACTTCTACCCTCTAATGAATGGATTGATTAATTTTGCCTTATACTCGCGTTTTTATCAAAGCTATAAGATGTTGATTTTTCTGCAACATTTGTAACATTTCTGTTACATACACAGTATCTAATATTAATGCATGCATAACTTGAACTGTATAACTGTATGCCACCAACAATTTCTATTGTATGAGCTTTATAAGAGCTTTAACAGCCTTAAGTGATTCTGTTAGTAATCTTTTAAGTGTTTTTATCCATGCTGCGTTTCACCGTGTATGCTTACTAATAAACTTCAAATAAATAAATACACAAATGGCGATGCTTCAGAGCTGGCGACACCTGGCGTCATTGTACGCGCACCTGAAGTCGTGAATTTTTTCGCACCCTCAATGGAAGCGACCGCAGTGACCGAGCGGTCTTCGTTCGGTCGGCGCGTCCATTAGTCAGCGACCGAACTGTCCACTCGACCACTCGGTAAACCATCGACAACAAGCTAGCTTCTTCACAGTTACCGCGTTGTATTATAGGTGGTCAAGAAAACAGTGTCGCCGACTTAAACACTTTAGCAATTCAATAGAAATTCAACCTAATGCGTTATCTGATTTGCACCCCTGCAGGCTGGGGTAAAAGGAGAATAGGCCTGCAGCCCACAGTTCCCAGGTCGTAGAAAGTGACTAAAGATGGAGGCGGATCTTGGACAGCAATAGTCTTTGTTACTAGGCTAAATCCTTTAAGCTATCAAAATCACCATCTTCTTCCATTAGCAGAAAGTTTCGTCATTTTTGGGTTCAAGTTGTAATAATACACCAGGCTCAATGATGCTTCTGATGTAGACCTACAGCCTACACTGAAAGTTCCATCACCCAGACGTGCAACAACATCCGAACGACATAGTGTATCAAATGTCTGTGATGACTTTCTTGAGACACCTTGTAGTAGCCTGCATGTACATAAGAGAATTAGGGCTGGTTTCTCAAACACGGATTTAATGATGGTTCACGATTTAACCCACCTTTTTGCATAGGCTAAATCCTGAACCACTATTAAATCCGTGTTGGAGTAACCAAGCTTTAGCCTACCCAGAGAGTATTCTTTTGAGCGGTATGACACCGCGGGTCGTGACATTTTGAGTTAACTGCTACGTCTAAAAATTGTCAAAATCTGCGTGGGGTTGAACCGTTTTAATAATACTCAATAATGTATGCTCGCTGACCTTTTCCAGATCTGGATATATAGCACAGCGAAGCAGCAAATGAGAATCTTCGAAAGTTATATGACAGAGAAGCTTCTCATACGCCCATGTAACGTATTTAATGTAGATTTTCTTAGTCCTCGCACGATTCGAACGTTTTGCAGTGTAGCCAGTCACTACCACGTCACGGAATTCTGTGCATTAATGCTTACGCAGAGCGGACAATTAGCGAAGACAGCGACATCGCAACGACATTGTGGCTTATCGTAAAAGTAAGGCCAATACCGTATTTGCGTAGGAGTTTAGTACAGTGTACACTTTAGTACGGTGTACACTTTAGTACAATGCTATTATGAAGACATTATGGACCGCCTAGCTTGTATGGACCTGGCGCCGCCTAGCTTACGTGTACCTCTACACATTACGTCTACCTCGAGCATATGGGCCTAGGGTCTAATGTCGCGGGAAAAATCATCGTTTGTTTGTAGCGTATCAATTTTTTTACTTTAGCCAATAATACTCGAAAAATCGGTTTCAATAGTGACCACTGAGAAGTAGGAAATGAAACAGTGTTTTATACTTCTGAGGAACGATTGTGGCAGTAACGCTTTCAGGATTTACGAAATATCCTTAGGACAACAGTGAATGGTTTGTCACGCAGCATACAATGTCATAGGTTCACATTTGAACGTTGTTAAATAGTTCGGAGAAAAGAGAACGATCGGTAGATCCAAAACAGTTGGAGGGGTGAGGGACGCGAATAGCAATGCGGCGAAGCGAGCGACACTTGTGCATTTCACCGAACAGCTTGGTCATTGTAACAAATCAGCATTTGGACGGTCGGCAACTTTCTTGAAAAGAGCTAGAGTGAGCTGGGGGGAGAGACTGAGGGTGACTGCCCACGAGAGGGCCCATTTTTCTGAAAATTTATAACTGCACATTTTCTTCAATTTTTCAAGATTTTTCACAATTCATCAAACTGCATAATTAAATTTTTGTATGGTAAACATGTAGCTGCACATTTAAGTCTTACAACTGTGCGCCTACAAATCGACATCAACTCTGCACACTAACATATATCCGCTGCCCTCCCCCCCCTCACCCCC
>JAQIWG010006854.1:0-12888 GCA_034695025.1 Chamaedrilus cognettii
GTCCCCGCCCCCCGCCGCCCCCCCCCCCCCCCCCCCCACCCCAACCCCATTTTGAAGAGCTGGATCCGCCACTGACCGCGTTCAATAACCGCAGCGGGTAGGCCTGTAGTGGACGAGCTGACCACACTGGACGTGTCACGGAGCCCGCCTCAATACAATCATCTACAGTCTACATGTACACTGTACCCGTGATGTTGATACGAACAAGGCCGCTCTGCAGCCACCCATGCACGCTGCATGCATGCAGGGCGAGCCGCTTACGACAAAAGCCGTTGAACCTCGTTTAGCGAGCTATTAACCGTTGTCCGTCCGCATCAGGTGTCATCCATCCCTTGTGTCATAGCACCTCCCTTCATTTGTGAATTCCACTGCAGCTCCTGGTTGCATATGGCAGAGTGAAGTAATAATTCACAAAAATAATTCACAAGAATAATTCGCAATAAAGAATAATTCACAATAAAGAATAATTCACAATAAAGAATAATTCACAATAAAGAATAATTCACAATAAAGAATAATTCACACATTAAAGCGACGCTCATTATCAATCAATAAAATCATTGTGCTCCCGCCCCCCCTGTCCCCTCCTGAAATTTGCTCCGTATAATGTTGATTGCATGGTATGGTACGCCAGGGACTGTTACATGTGCATTTTGAAAAACTTGAGGGATTTTAGAATTACATGTACATTGCAGTTGAGTATCGTATCGTATCTTGCGTTGTTGGATGATGAAGGCGGCTTAGTTTATAATTAGCATTTTGTTGTAATTTTTTGGAATTTGGTGTTACTTGCAATTTTTCAACGACTATTATTATTTGATCAATTTTAACGCGCTATTTTCCCACAAATATTTCTTTTTGTTGCAGCGTGTCCCTCTGACACCGTCCGTTTGACTTTCACTGCCGGTGCCGCTGCTCTCCTTTCCTCGCTCCTGCCTAGCTAGCATCTGTCCCTGACCTCTCTGTAACAAGAGCTGAGGGGGCGTGTGGGTCACTGGGGGAGCGTGGAGGTCACTAGGGGGCGTGAAGGTCACTCCGGGCATGGTGAATGTGGGGTAGGTGTGGGGGCCCAGCAGGCATGGGAGGTCTCAACTTGCCGTACAGTGACGATGGATCTATGGACTGGAGCCGAAGAGAGCACATCAGCACGTCTGCTTGCGTCATGTGCTCCTGGATCGGGCGAGTGGCTCAACGCTCTGTCGTGCGCTCCGAATTTTCTGGGCCTGCAGCCCCTGCAAGCCAGGGAACAAGGAATTGGCTTGCAGCCCAGAGCTCCCCGGGCGTGTGATTCAGCGCTCTGTCATGCGCATTGCTGGGACAAGCGCTTCGCTGGCTGGTACTTGGGGAGAGACAGGCCTGGCAAACGCCAGGCCTGAGCGAGGTCGGTCGAAGAATAGCAGCATATATTGAGAAGAGACGTGCCACCGCCTTCCTAAAGCAGCGCTAGCTCCCCCTGGCCGCGCAGCGAGGGAACGCCGCCGCCGTGTTGGCAACTCTCGCCCCCGTGACGCAGGCTGTTGATTGCTGTAAAACATGAAATTTTAGCTGCACGTTATTTTTTTCTGTTTTGCCTCTCAGAAATGTAGCTGCATGTAATTTTCGTGTTTTTGAGGACTGCCCAATATACACAGCTTTTGCAGCGTTAATTTCGCTGCATGTAATTTTCGCGAGTTTGGCCTATTTGCGAAATTCGCCAAAATAGCATGCAGACGAAAATTTCTTGTTTTACAGTGATGCGTGCTGGTCCTTGTTTCGTTGTGTGGCACCGCTGCACAAGATTATTTGTGATGTTTGTTAAAGTTCTTTTTGTTCATGCGCGGATTTGTGCGTAGTTCGAGCTTTTTGGCCATGACGGTGTCTTTATACTGTACTTAGTGAGCACAGGAATTTTAGAATAGATTGAATTTTGAAATGTATTTCTTTTTAAATGCAGGTGTATATTGTTCATGAATGTATCATTAACTTACCTTAATATGTACCCAAATTTTCTTCATGTATAGGCCTATCTTAAAGCTTGTATCCGGCTTTTAGATTATTGGTATCTTAGGTTATGGTAATAATTTTGATGAAAAACTTGAAAAAACAATGGACTGTCACAACATAAAACTTACTTATTTGTTTATTTTCTGTTCGCCGTTTAATTGAAACTGGTTTTGATGCACTTTTTTTGTGTACGGTACATTAAATATGAATAGGTCGTTGATTTGAGTAATTCACTGCTGCTGCGTTCTTGTGCCTAGATGTTAGTATTTACAGTTGCTTTTTTATTTAGTTATTGTTATATAATTATATTGTTGCCTTTTTATTTAGTACCAAACAATGCAGTTATATTGTTTTTTATTCTGAACAGCTGTTAGAATCTTGTTTTCATAGTGTCCATACATGTAGGTATGGGGTATTATAGGCCTCCTTTACACGTAATTTTACATGTAATTTTACATGTAACCATGTTTAAGAAAATTACAACTTAAATGTCCTCAACTGGGTTTCATGCAAGCATGATGAAACCCAGTTAAGGAAATCGTTGTCATGACAACGGTCGTCCGTCCGCCTTAACATGGTTGCATGTAAAATTACATGTAAAATTACATGTAAAACTTTATGCAAAATATGCAGCGTGTAAAGGAACGCTTCTATTACAGTAATCCACAGCTACGTGAGACCGCCTGCAACTAGTAGATTTCTACTCTGAATTTAAACTGAAGTCTTCATGTACACTGTGGTTCCAAAAAAAACATTCCCTGACAAACCACACTTAATCATAAAACTTCTATTAATATTATTCAAATTGCATAGAATTTCAGCACATTTCATAGATGAAATATAAACGCTTGTGGTGTGTTCAAGTGCCTTCTTTTGCATGAGGGCATGCCATAAGATGCATGTGCTATAGCGTGTGAAAAATTCAAGGTAGCAGTTTTGAATCACCTTATATAATACACGTAGCATAGAAATCTTTCCTCGGCTAGGCAACATAGGCTTGCTGAGCGATGAATTAACTGCGCGCAATTGAACGTACATATGTGCCGCTATTTTCGGAAGAATTATTATTTTAAAAATAATCCAGGAACTCAGACGATCTATTTTCTATGCACTATTGGAATTTTTATAAACAATAGTATATACTAATGTTTACTATTTATACTAGCAATCACAATTCTCACTTAACCCTGTGCATTAGTAACGACTTATGCCACACAATTTTTCAATAAACAAAAACTCAACGAACACCTTTGAATAGCCCATGCTGCATAGCCTACTGCCACCATTAGGCTATAACGCTATAAAATGCACAACTTATGCCCATTAAGCTAGCTCAATTAATAAAAGCTAGCTCAATTAATAAAAGCTAGCTCAATTAATAAAAGATAGCTCAATTAATAAAAGCTAGCTCAATTAATAAAAGCTAGCTCAATTAATAAAAGCTAGCTCAATTAATAAAAGCTGTGATTATGCCATTGTTCAAGAACTTCAGTGAAAATCCACTATGAGAACTATTCAAGGCCAAATTGCATATAAACGATTAATAGCCTACTGACGAATTCTTTAGCCCACGTAGCAAAAATCAAATTTGCATTGCGCACTATATCGCTTTTTCCATTACAATACATTACACTGTGGCCTAACAAAGATAGTGTGAAGTAATCTTTGCAAAATAAGTTATTAGAATTTAATCTCTCAAATCTCAAATTCATTTGTACTCCTATTTCATATAGGGAATATTTTTATCTGTTTGTAACATAATATAAACCCTATCAGCCAAATACGCTATAATCTCCTGATAAATAGCAGCTCAATTTATAATGCCCGATGTATGTAAATATTTTAACAATTCGGTGTAGCAAACCACGAGTAACAAAATAGTAAGAGTGTATAATGCTAAATAATACAGAAAATCTTAATTCACAGCGCACCGTAATAAAGACAGTTGCGTGAAATTAGTATTGCAACAGCGCATGCGCTTTTTATGATAATTATTAAATGGCAATCACAACTGAAACCATGCACATAGGATAAATGCAACACTTAACGTAACATTTTAACATATATATATTATTCATTTAGTTAAGAATGCTCCTCA
Source organism: Chamaedrilus cognettii (assembly GCA_034695025.1). Lineage (NCBI taxonomy): Eukaryota > Metazoa > Annelida > Clitellata > Enchytraeida > Enchytraeidae > Chamaedrilus > Chamaedrilus cognettii. The sequence goes on from JAQIWG010006854.1 coordinate 4,082, forward strand.
AAAAGCCATGAACGTTGTGCTAGAAGGCCTATAGTGGCTGCAATAAGTCGAAAAATAATCTTGTATTACAGTAAAAGTTTTACAGTTCAGCACCGGCAAAACATTGCATTTACAGAAACATGTTCCTGTTTTCAACAATACAAACAACAACAGGACGCACTTGGTATTTAAAATTCTAATTTGTTCACTCCAAATATCTTAACTAATACACATAGCGTTGTTAGAAACATAATGTTGAACACTCGCAAGAAACAATTGCTTTATGCTTTATGCTTTACACAATGCTTTATGCCTTTAGAAGCCATGGTTTTTATGCTTTGAAATACTGAATCTACTAAAGCGCAGAGCAATTCGTAAATACCAAATAATTAAATTCGATTTAATAATTCGACATGGTAATTAATAGTTTGAGACACAACAGCTGATATTTTAAGATCGTGTTTAGAATTAAAAGTTAAATATTGATCTGAAGTTATGACATCAGCTCACCCAATCAGAGCAATAAAAAGTCGATTTATGATTTCTTTGACACCATGTGATTGGCTGCCAAAATCTTAATCTCAGATATAAAAGTTAACACTTGATTGAAAAATCCGGCTAAAAGTGACTACCTCATTAGCAGGAAAAGAATTCGTACTCATAATTCACAACATGTATCCAAATAAAAATTAAATTACCCGTACTAATTTATTGGAAGTAAATAAATTAGTAATGTAATTATTGTTTTAACACAGATACTTCTAATTCACTCTTCCAAAGAACGTAGACATTCTTTACTTCAAATCACAGGTTGAAAAGCAGAACAATGAAAACCAGAGAGTGAAACAAGCTCTGAGGAAACAAGTAAACATATATTATAAAACAATCCGGTACTAACACGGCACGATGTCATTTGTGAAAGCTGTTACACAAACAATAGCAAGGTCTCTAAGTCAGTTAAGAGAATCGGCTCAAACCAATCGTTGGACGATATCGCAAGAAAACAACTAATGAGGTGCATGCGCAAAACTGTAACCAGTACATACAGTTTACGTCTTGTTAGATGTGAACAAGATACAACATGGCCAACAAATTACAAAGCAAATAAATTTGTAAGCATCCCGTTACCCTTCTACTGATAGTGCGTTCGTTAAAGATCTCTGATATATATTTTTTATCGGGTCAGATGTTCAACCGATAATTAATTTCTTCAGTTTTAATCAGGTCAAAGCAAACAATAAATGAACGGCGTGATTATTTTTACATAATAATCAGAAAAATGCAGCGTCTCGCTCAACTTATCGGACTCGCGACTCGACCGATATGATATCTGGGTCAAGACTGTGCGGAATCTGGGCAGAGTGAGTGAAAATATCTGTTCTCTTTTGGAATAAAAAAATGCAATCCAATTCTTCTCCGATATCAACAGATAGAATCAACGAACGCACACAACGTACAAGCAACAGTAAAATAGTCCTAGTACGAGTCTAATCCCCACCGCTTCCTATAACTAACTTGCGACTTGTTTAGATTTAGTTGCTCGAGCGTAGCCGTGGTGGTTACGCTCGTGCAACTAAATCTAAGTAAGTTGCAATAGCCACATCAAACGATCAATAACAATGTTCAAACTGAAAGTGGCAGTTTAGTGTGAAGAAGGGGAGGGAAGGGAAAGACGGAGGAAACTCACATTCAAACTTCTACTGAATAATGCCTAACTTTTCTAGAAATCCATTCAGTTACAAAAAGCAAAATTCCTATAAAACTTTCATTTTTTCTAGGGTGATCTGATTATCCTCTTCTCCTGCAGGCTTCATTCGTTTTGTTCGCATGATCCCCCTTCTCTTCTTGCACGGCTATACCAACGATTCAAAAATTTAACATAGACAGCAATCAAAGTCATCTAAATATGTCGATGATGGTCTGAAAGACATTATATTTCATGAACATCAGAAGGATCAAAAGAGGATTGCATCACATTTTCACGCGATACTTACACAAAAATGAAGTATGTCAAAAACATGTATACTTGCAACTATGGATGCCGCTAAGTGAAGCTTTTCTGATATATTCAATGAACGCATTCAAATTGAACACTACGTGCCTAAAGTAAAAAGACACTAATTCTCACAGAGTTAGTGCTATGAAAGCATCTTTATTTAGGAGACATTACAGTTCTAATCTAACTATAATATAAAGCACATTTTTATTACAAAATTGTGAACCGCAAATCTAGCAAAAAAAATTTATGGCCATATCAAACAGCAAATAGAATCAAATACAACAGTCAAATATACAATCAATGTTATGCATATCGAATCAATCGCCAAATCTGTGATCCAGCCCACAAATCTTCTCTCAAGTGCTATAAAATCTGAGCGTAAAAGAAAAACTTCAATCCAAATTGTTACAACAAAGTGCAAGGCGTGATTGACATAATCAGTTACCGGTAATCACGTTCACATGATATATTTTCACAACCGTTATTAGAATAATGAATTACAAGAAATATTCTAGTTTATTTTTTGACTATAGAATTTTATCATTACTTTCATACAATATAAAATACTTACAGCTCAAAAACTCATAACCATTTCTGAATTACGCCTAAGAAGCCAATTTCAGGTAAAATTTCATCGTAATTTTTATTTATTTTCAGCGTCTGCATATCACGCACTATATATAGCACTCAATTTTTATCATAAATCGGATTAATTGCAATTTTTTTTAATCACAAGCTAAATTTAGGTACGTTTTGTGATTTAAGAATGCCATATGCTCGGACAATTACCGGACCTGTAAGCAGAAAACGCAGTTTCTATATCATCAGGATGATAAAGACTCTAACACAGACTACTTGAATTACACAGAAAACACTCGTAGCGCTAAATTTCATGTCATTAATGTCAAAATTATGTACAATTTTAGAACCCTTCTGATATTGCAATCGATAGACCTATAATAGCACATCACATTTACACAAAATATAGAATCTAACGCGCGAACAGTAGAAAAGTATCATACGTCTAGTTTGAGTCCACAACCTAGGAAAGAAGAGATTTCAGTACGACTCTGTAGAAATACTATGCAAGCATCCTTTCAGGCCCAGTTGTTCAATAGAGAGTTATTTGGTTTTAAATAATCATAGAACAAAAATGACGTCAAGATCCAATCAGATCCCGCAAATTAGATCCAGGATTGTTTGAATAACACGCCAATATTGGGGAGTTATTCAAATAATCTTGGATTGTGAACAACTGGGCCTCAGTGACAGAATTGGCTGAACTAATTAATGATACGCAGCAATTACAATACAACCAATTACAAATACATTGTTCAAACACATCAATTACCTGGCAAGACTATTGCTGTGAAGAGTTGATCAAACGGAGCAATGATAACAACAGCGCAGCCCGATCATGATATGTCAATCATATCATGATCTACAGGGTTACGTTTACCAGGCGTAGTACGCCACAAGTGATGGTTAGATGCAAATTGTACGCCTAATTTAAAAGGGCAGGTGTAGCATTAAACGTGAAAATCGACTATGGTGATAAGCCTACACGGTTTGTATATGCAAGACCTATTTTTTTCCTGTCTAAAAATGTGTTCTTGTATTTTGTTTGACCATTCTAAGGAGCACACGTCGTGCACAAAACAGATTTCTAAAAATGCTATAAAATGGTTTCAATGTTCGGAGGAAAATCAGCGGATTCCCCTATCAAAGTAATCTACTTCATTCATTCAATAGCACACAGTGTTAACAACTCTGAAACTTATGAACAAACAACGGCTAAACAAAGCCAGACACTATTATGTACTGTAAAAATTGTATAATCCTGTGCCACAAAACTATACAACAGGTGCATCTAAACATTTCACGACTTGCTCTGCTACACTGTTTGTTGTCACAATGAATCGAGAATCAACATTCCTGAAATTATCGAGCACGAGAGCTAAAGAAGTTGAATCAACAGTTTAAGCCTGTTGCTCGCTGTCACTCGTGCGCTGGTACTGTCGACAATGCTTCTTCCGCGCTTCTCAATCTACTCACGCTCTGCGCCGAGAAAGACATTAACATATAATAATTGCAGTGCATTCAAAAAAATTAATTAATTTTATTTAAATTGAGTTGCCTTTCAAACAGTGAATGAATTTGACAAAACGGTTAAATTTGACAAAGTTGAGTGTCCCCTTTCTTTGACTCGTGTAGTGTATTTCAATATAACTTTTAAGGTTCAGGAGAACAGAGTTTGAAGCACTAGTACTAGTAGTAAGATAGAAGCACTAGTACCAGTAGTAAGCTAGAAGCACTAGTCCTAGTATTACCTTAGAAGCACTAGTACCAGTAGTAAGTTAGAAGCACTAGTCCTAGTAGTACCTTAGAAGCACTAGTACTAGTAGTACCTTAGAAGCACTAGCCCTAGTAGTACCTTAGAAGCACTAGTCCTAGTAGTACCTTAGAAGCACTAGTACTAGTAGTACCTTAGAAGCACTAGTACTAGTAGTACCTTAGAAGCACTAGTCCTAGTAGTACCTTAGAAGCACTAGCACTAGTAGTAAGTTAGAAGCACTAGTGCTAGTAGTACCTTAGAAGCACTAGCACTAGTAGTAAGTTAGAAGCACTAGTTCTAGCAGTAAGTTTCAAGGAGCTCAGCTACCGTACTGCAAAACATGCAGTTTTCACGTGCATGCAATTTTCGCGAATTTCGCAAATCTGCAAAACTCGCAAAAATTCCGTGCAGCAAAATAAGGCTGCAGAAGCTTTATATAATGGGCAGTCCTCAGAAACGTGAAAATTAGGTGCAGCAAAATTTCTGAGAGACAAAACCACAAAAACAACATGCAGCAAAAAATTCACGTTTAACAGTATTTATAATGGGGCTGTTATCAAAAAACACGAAAATTAAGTGCAGCAAAATTTTCGTGGGGCAAAACCGCGAAAACAACACGCATCAAAAATTTCCTGTTTTACGGTATTCACCGGAGGCCTGGGTCTGTAGGTGTCCACTGCCTGCACGTTGAGCGGTATGTGTTCCATGCGACAGCCGTACGCGACCGGCGTCAGCTTGATGATCGTGTGCAGCGGGACATTCATGTACGGCAACTTCTCTGCACGCACATGCATAATATGCATACACGTACACATTCTCTAGAGGCAACTTCATTACAGGCAGCCATATAACAACATCAGAACATGAATAGGTTCTCACACATGGCTTGCACTGTAAGGACCATGTGTGACGTATTGACAAATAGTATTACAGTCCGGTTCAGTGCCTCGGGGCCAAACAAACAGTCGTTCACACTAGTTTTTTTACGCCACACCCGAGGAGTATCGAGCTGAAGACCAGGTCTTTTTTAGTCTGCAGCCCAGACCCTTCATTAAATAGCACATAATAGACTAAAATAGAATAGGCAGACTGAGACCATGCAGCCAAGACGCAGTCGCTTAGAGCAGAGAATATAAAAGAATAGAGGCCCTTGAGATGACGATTTGGAGTAGACTGGAGATAATTAGCTGAAAAAAAGAAACAAACAAAAGAAAAAGTGTGGGCAAGAGCTTAAGAAAAGAACACTTGTCAGCATGATAGTACAGAGAAAGAACTGAATTAGGCATGTGGTGAGAGGAGAGGGATTGATTCATGAGAGAAATATCGAAGGGAAGAATGGAAATGGAAATGCAAGTATTGAAAATGTAATGAATGGAAATGCAAGAGAAGGAGGAAAAGAAAAATAATAGGAATTATAGAAGAATGACTAGAATGAAAATCGTATGTAAACCTGAAGAAACTGGCGGAGGACCGCCATGCGTGAAGAGGTTGGATGCCAGAGATCTTCCGTTTGGCAGCGCACAAGAGATAAATTGTTTCGTACCCATAGGCGTAACTTTCTATAGTGACGGTAGTGATTTGTCACCACCACATTTTGAAAAGAGGAGATAGACACCACTGTTTAAGGATGACCTGGTAAAAGGTCAAAAACCTAAGAGCTGGTTTTTTAACATGAATTAAATGGTGGTTCAGGATTTAGCCTATACAAAATGGTGGGTTAAATCCTAAACCACCATTAAATCCGTGTTGGAAAAACCAGCCCTACATGTAGCAGAAGTGATTACCAATCTACAGCAGCTTATAGATGCTGCCTTGCCATTTTGTCACCATCATCTATCAGTTCATAGTTAAGCCATTGTCTGTACCGTGCTCCATGTCAAGGAAGTAGGCAAGGAGGCAGCGGCCGACCGCCTGGTGACAGATGACCATCACGTTCTCCTGGCGCTCCAACTCCATGATGACCGGCTCCAAGCGCGCCACCAGGTCCTGGTAGGACTGGATGGACAGACAGACAGATACTGACCGAACTGGACAGGCCACTGGGTACTGACAGGAGACTGGACAGAAAGGCAGACACTGATAGGACTAGATAGAATAGATAAACCCGAGGAAACACTGGTCAGACAGACAACAAAGTCGTGAGAACACTGCACAGATACTGCGGTGCACATCTCGATCTTTGGACAATGGATTTTACCTTCTAACCTCCAGCTGATCATAACATAACTTCAGCTGTCAAGCATACAGGAGAAGAAAAACTGGAATGGCATTATGGTGAAAGAGAAAGATAGATGCCTTGCACATTCCTGGCGTCCATGACAGACGAGTATGTGTGATCATGAACGACAACCAGCTTGAGAAGAAGTGGCATGAAAAATAGACCAATGATGAGGACAAGGTGGAGATATTTCACCAAAACCTACAGAGATATATGCCAAGACCTGCTACTCTTCCCTAATACTGCATGGCTCAAAAAAACCCGTCATCAGACTAAACTGCAATGGAAAGGCTTCGATTTCATCTTCACACTCCTCACCTCTCCACCAGGGTATCGGTACGCATATTTGTTGGCGTCCCTCATCGCAAACTCTTCCGGATGTTTCTCCTGAATCTCCTCGTACGTCAAACTTTCACACACTCCCTGTCAGATACAAAAGCAGTGCAACATTTCGATCGGTGAATTGACTTGCATTAGAGCAGCAAATATTCCTACTAAATGATGCCCTAAAAGACGATATTTAGGTTCATACATGACTGCTGCAACCATCTCTTAATGCAATTTAAACAGAAAAAATCTGCTACTTTAGATATCTGAATATGAGTAGACCGCTGCGAAATAGTATTTTTATGATTGACACCACTTTGTACCTAAAACAAGAAACATTATTACGAAGTTCCTGAAGAGAGCCAACATCAAAGCATCTCAGGACGTGTCGAATCAAAGCAAACTCAGGACGTTGCACAAGAAAATGCAGAGGATGAACAGGGTTCAACCAGACAAATGTTATACAGGCTAGAGCCGTGTGGGACTCCAAAAAAAAGGATTGACAACCACGCTCATATGGCAACATTTATATTGGTATTCACCATTGCGAGTTAACCTCGAGTTGGCTTAATCGGCGGATTGAGTGACGTCACGCTAGGCGTAGGAAATTGACAACCGTCACTCTCAACTCGCGGATTGACCAACTCGAGGTTAACTCGCAATGGTGAATACCAATATTAGCCTACTGCATAAGTGTATGATACGAAGATAGTCGTTTAAAATATCTTTCGCCAGTCGAAAAGAACAGCGCTGTCATAATTAAAGCGCCTCAGTCGCGCAGTTTGATTTGACTTGACAATTTTACTTTTCGGCTCGGCTTCACGCTAGACATGTAATCCCGAACCCCAAGGCAGTTCCACAATCTCTACATATATATGGAAGTCAAATGACGCCAGACCACCCGCCCCCCAATTTAAGGCTTGGCAATGGTGAATACCAATATTAGTGTAGACAATGATCCATTGGTTGCTAAAATTAGCTTAACGTCACAGGGTTAATAGAAATTCAGTAAAATCTGATCTGACGGCAACACCACTATCACAGAGCGAACGACAATCCAATTTTAGTGTCCAAGCACAAGACAGGTTACTTGCGCTGAACGGCGGGTCTACAATAAGACAGTACAACATGAAAATTTAGCTGCATGCTATTTTCGCGATTTAGCCTCTCAAAAATTAAGCAGCACTTAATTTACGTGTTGCTGAGCCCCTTATAGATTTCTTCCGCAGCTTAATTTTAGCGCATGTAATTTTCGCCAGATTGGCCGATTTTCAAAATTCGCCAAAACAACATGCAAGCGAAAAAATTTCATGTTTTACAGTAAACCGCTAGCGCTGAGCGGCGGGTTTTTTATATTCATAATTTAATGGCGAAGAGTTGTGGCCGAATCGTCTCAGTCATGGACCTCGGCTTGCGAGTGTAGCAGAGTCGGTACAAATTCCGGCCGCGGCAAAAGATTTCGAGTCACTTAGTGCACCCTTGACAAAAATGCTTAATTTTGTCAGCCCAGAAAATAATCATCCATTAGGGTGGAGTGCAGTAGAGAAGTTAAAGTTGAAGTGAAGATAATTGTTGTGTGGGCTCAGCTGACGGCGTCTATCTCGTTGAGTGCCTTCCAGTGCTCCTTGGGCGCGCTAATGCCCGCCGCCGTCTGTATGGTGCGCCGCATGTGACTCGTCCACACGCGCAGGTTCGCGATCTTCTGCTCCTCCACAAACTGCGCCAGCCGCGCGGCGTACTGCGCAACCAAAAGATCAAAAATCTCCCGTCCAAAATTAGTAAAATGTCCCTTCAGAAACTAGTAAAATTTTTAATTGTAACTAAAGTAATTGTAATAGTAATTAGAATGGTAACTGTGGTAACTGTAATTGTAATAATAATGTAACCTAAAATTAGCAAAATATCCCTTTAGGACTGTCAAAAAGCACTTTTGTAGCCTTCAAAATCTC
>JAQIWG010006855.1:0-12888 GCA_034695025.1 Chamaedrilus cognettii
TGTTAACTAAGGAATGAGGGAGGGCGTTCCAGACAGGAATAATTCTGATTGAAAAGAAATTCCGACGACAGGCAGTACCTTTCTCAATAAAATAAGTCGTTCCGAAGTCCGGCGTGTATAGTAAGAGCCTTTTATGGCAGACATTGTCATTGCTCATTGTCAAGAATCCAACGCGAGCTTTCTAATTCTGCAACGCAAAAATAGTCAAGTAAAAAACAAAACATAATTTGTTAAGAGGTTTTTGCTGCCACGAAGTCTTTAGGCGTATACTGTAGGATTATCGATGCTTTCAATCCCGAAGAGTAAGCCGAGATTATTTACAATCCCAGTTGAGCTTCTTGATAAATCTCTAATGCTCCATTACTAGACCTAATTGTTTTTCTTTGCAGGATCGGTGTATTCAAAATTAATTTTCCGGAAGCCGTTGGTGCTGAGATACGAAGCAAGCGTCACAAGCAGGGCCTCAGCGGTATTTTTTATTTATTTTTTGTTTTTTATTCAAACAAACAAGGGCACACACGGGAAAAAAGTCCCACTAGGTGTACCAGCAACAATATAACACAAGATAAGTAGTATATTCAGTGACGGTGGCGTGGCTGTCTATCGAGAAAAATTCTGTCAACCCCCCTCTTCCTACTCCCCCCCATTTTTTGTCAACCACCCACCAATGCCCTCCCATCTTCTGTCACCACCCCTCTCCACCTTCTCTGTCTAGCCCCCCCCCTGTCCAAAAACAACCCCCCAACCCCCGAATTTTGTCGATGCGAACTTCGGCAACAGCGACGTTAGCCTACATGTAACTGCAGTAGCGAAAACGTAAACCAGGGGCGATGTTGCGTCGACAACCGCGTTTAAAGTGATCGGCTAACATTGTAGCGAATATTTGGCGGGTGAGAACTTGCCTACCACGCGCATTAGGGGGCTTTTTTTAGGCCACTCAATAGTATTTTCTTAGTATAGCTTATCTATATAGTTTTAGACTATCCATTGAGCATTTAGCTTACGCCGCAGTAGGTCTAATCGGAGAAATCGAAGAGAAAATAAATTTTCACATGTGAACAATAATGTGTGATCAGTGCCCGTTAAGTTTAAACTATAGTTTGGCTATTTAGAAGTTTTAAATTGCTCAGTCAGGAACGTGCTTTTGACAATCGAACTCTACCTTACACGTGTGTGCTCTGCGCTTCGTCGCCGGCAATCTTTCTTCTTGCTGCATTGACTGCAAGTAGCGATATTTTTTTTTAAAGTAACAAAAAAAACAGTATGCATTAAATGAAGTATAAATAATATATCAGATGTCTGAATACAAGTTTGATGTTGTCTGCATGAACAACTCTGTTCAAGAGCACTGCGTCAAGCGCGGGAAGCATTTCGTCGATTGGAATAGGAAACGCACGACAATAAATCAACAGAAAAAGTTATGCGTTTTAAAAATTATATTGCTTGTTTTCGTTCGTGGTTATATACAACGTTTCATGCACACAGTACCCTGGTTTAAAATCACTAGAATGCCTCTGCTATGCCCAAACTTAACGACGCCTTAACGGTCGACGTTGGACGTTGGCCATTAAAGCCTACCAAGGCTGCAGTCTCCAGAGACCGTCGTCGTTTTACCAGAAGCAGCGAGGGTTGTAACCGCTCGCAGACATCTTCGATGCCCTTAACGGCCTCTAGATGCAAACGAATAGAGCAGTCATGCTATATATAGATTCTAGCCTAGCTCTAACCCTAAATATAACCTGACCCTAATCCGAACCTTATTCCCAACAAATATTTTAAAAAATTGTTCTATAAATAGATTTTGTTTTACTTTTTCAGCTTGGCGGTGTCCGGGCTCCCTGAGGTAAAATAGGGCTAGGCATGTGCACTGTACAGTGTACACTTTACAGTATGCATGCGATTCAAGCGGATTATATTGGCCTATCAAAGCGCCGTTGAATTATGCCACTGCTGATTTAAAACGCTTTTCCAAACAAGAGTGTTGCTTGCAGCGCATTTGAAGTTTTTATTAGTTCAAATCTAGGCTGCGGCAAGGTGTGATGCAGGGGCAAATATAGGCCTATAGCATTCGGAGTGTGAATGCGAGTGAATTCTGTAGCCTGAATGCAGGATGCACCTGAACAGCTACTGATACAAACACGCCTAATTGTTATAGGGTCTATCCTTCATCCGCCTACGCGAGACAAACTCACTAAATTCATAATTACACATTGTTGGCACGTTTCCTTGCGTCATTTCAGTGCCAACTTAGGACGTGAAGCTTTGTTCACCAACGTGACATGTATCTTCATGTATGTGACGACTAGATGCATGATGTGCATAGTATGAATACGCCAGGTTTATGATATTAATTATTATAGTTTAATGTTGTTAAGAAGAAGATTATTGCACCCACAAAGAACTCTGTAGTGTTGTGTGTGTTTTCATGATTTGAAGAATAGTGCCCACACAATTGCTCACATTTCATATTAAGCAGCCTAGACCTATTTAAATTTGCTGTGGTCCGAATTCTTCGAATCATTTTTTTGACTCACCCAATTGCATCCATGCCATACACGAAGACCGCTAAGCCATACATCGCGTCTTAGCGACAGTATTTTGCTTTTTGCTCGCGAAAATGTGTCCCCTGGGAACTATGCAGCGTGTGGTCCCAGACTTATCTCGTATGAGTTCGTCCGAAAATAAAACCAGCAATTTGCAGCAACACTGCTAAGCTACTGTGGCCTGTTTCTGTTCGTATACCGAATTTGGTATGTAGTTAGATCGATAAATTTTGTTTATCAAATAGGCTATGGAGTATTAGGCTATCATTGAATGACCGAAAATACTAGCTGATGCCTGCGACTAGTTGACACCAAAAACTACTCTACTCCGAGAAATAGTTTAGACTTTACAAATTTTATGCCATCCATCCAAATAAATGAAAATAATTCTGTCATCGTCGTCATTTTTCACATTTACAAGGCGATATATATTTCGATATAAATTTTTCGTTTTTTCGACAGCTTTGAGTTCCCTGCCTCTGTCGGTTCAATTAGAAATTTTCCATTTACACGAAAGCCTCGCAGCAGCAGCTTTAGAGCCCGCTCTGCCCCGTGTATACTATAGGCTGCCGACAGCGTTGTACCAGGTTTTTTTTTAGCAGGGAGTTTAGGGACCGTGTGGGAGTAACGAAGACTATTACAGTCCGAACGTTGTACCAGGGTCCTATCTCACCCCATTTATATGGAAATCGACGGACGCGTCGGTTGTTCTAACACAGCGAGAGTTTCGCGATCGTCACGCTGCTGTCGGAACGTGTGCTATGATTTGCAGTCGCAATCGTTCACAGACTATAGTAGTAGATAGGCACGGGCATATAGTGGGGGGTTTAGTGGGCTAAAGCGCCCCCCCCCCCCGGAGTGATCTTTTTGTTAATACGCCACAAATTTGTGACAGAGAGGGGGGCTAGAAGTGGCTCAGATGGGTCGCTTGGGGGTCAGGCTATTGTTAAGCATAATTCACTTAGCATCTCCCCGTTCCCGGTCGTAAAGTGATCTGAGCATTGATCGGATGCTTCAAAGTTAATGACCCTCTCCCACCCGGAATGAAATTCTCTCCAAGCCCCTAAAGGGAGCCTTGTGGAAGGACGCGTCCAGCTCCGCGAGTATACGGTACGCGGTCCCACACCGATATCAATCCGTATGGACTTGACGCTGTTCCGATCCCCCTCAACTTCAGAGATAATTAATGGTCAGATCCCTCGGTAGGGAATCGCACAAAATTTTCGCCACTCTCTAAACTTCACTCCCCGGAACTTTTAGTTGTCGACTGCTTGCGTGGGTAGTCGGAAGATCGATGCGGCATGATCGTTTCGACGAACTTCAACTCGTGTCTCGAATACGAACCTCCCCCCTCCCCTCGGTCGTGCGCATGCCCCCCTCCCCAGATTCAACCCGATTGTCCGCCACAGAGTCCGGTGACCGAGCGTTCGCAGCGCTTTTGAGGCGAGAGTCGTTCTATACGGGAATTGCCGAGCAATATCGCTGCGAGAACTGAAGGCTGTATATTAGGGCCCTATGTTCGCATGCTTGTTTTTTTAAGATCCGTGAACCACGCGACGAATTTACAGCATAAGCCTGTATACCACCGTGCGGGCTTGGTTTTACGTGAAACCCGCTTTGTACTGCAGCTACTCGTGTAGATCTGCGATGATATTGATCGTCAGTCGCCCTTGAAACATTGCATCGATCAATTTCTGTAGCGATGGGCCTACAGAGTCGTGTAAGATGCAGGGAGCTAGAAACAAAATTCGGTCCTGTTTATCGACACGAATGGGGTTAATATACTTCTCTAGACAGGGCTGCAATATAGGCCTACTTGTTGGCCTATCAAATGGATAAGGCCTTTGAAATAGAAAGAACGAGGGATTATTTTTCTGGGATTCTAGGCTTATTAGGCCTACGACGTTTTTCCAGCGCAACTAGGCTATACATGTCCTGTAATTATAGCCGAGACTTTGTTAAACATAGGCGTACGTGTAAATCGAAAGCAGCAGCTGCTGGATTATGGATGTCATTCATGTATACGCGCGCAACAGACGCTGTTGCGCGCCTAAGGGGCAGGGAGACAAGAAAATTACGAAACGGGGGAAGGAAAGGGCAGAAAATTAGGAATCATTCAACGCATTGTAGGTAGCAAGTTTTTTTTTATAATGTCGAAACTAAAGACACCATAGCGCTAGTGATAATTGCCGACAGTGGACACCGCCTAGGCTGAAGATGATGCTATATATGCCGAGGGTTAAGTTTTTCAGACTTTGTACGCCAAAAACGATGATTAGGTATAATGTGTGGACTATAACGCGTACAAAATCGACTGTGGCCCATAATAAGCATCTGATCTGCGGTTTTTAAAGGCTGAGCAGGTGCATTAGCAGCATTACGCAGGTTTTGAAAGTACGTGTAGCTATGGCTCGTAGCCTGTAACTGGCAGCAATATGGGCTCACGTGTTTTAAATGAGCCGAACTAAACGTGACAATGGAGCCTATGTGAATCGATTCCCCTCCATCCAATAATTAGAAAGCTAGCACAGGCACCTTACCCTATCAACAAGCTGACCTAATGTATGCGCTAAGATCCAATACGCACTTTAACGCAAGCTATGCCGTAGATCTAATAAGGATCTTATGGACAACATGTCACTTGTAATTCAAAGGCTATCGACATCTCGACAACCAAGTTGTCAACAATCCGTTTCGTTCAAGCTTCGTTTCCTTTATTCTGGCACATCGTCAATGAAGTCTGTTCCGCCGCAGCTACAGGCCTAGACTGTTATACGTACGCTGCAGCTACAGGCATACACGTACGCTGAAGCGAAAACCCACATCGTTCGCTCCTCGCTGCAACAGCAGACGGAAATTGGCCCATCCCATAATTATGCAAATTTAAACCTGACGGCGCGATTGCCATTTCGCGCTTCGTCGTAAAATCCTACAACCAATGGCATGGGGCGGACTCGGCCGCTGAAATTGGGGAGGGAGCAGTTTTTCATGGATGGTAGACCGTATTTCAATTAAGAAGACGGGCCATTTGTCATTTTTTAGTCCACTACAGCAGTTACGGGGGCCATGAGCCCCACTCACCCCGCAAATCGAGAAGAGAACAAGGCCATCTTCAAACTTTTAAATGCTTTCTGGAGGTTAAAAACACAATTTTTCTCATTTTATTTCAGACTAACAACTAAATTCTTCAAAACCGCCTTCGGTGTGTAGTCTGCTGCACTTCTCCCGCACCTACTATTCAAGGCTGAGCAAATGGCCTTTTTTCCATCTCCGTTTGCATGACATATTTTTTATGCGTTACAAGTGCAGTAAACATACGTGTATAGATAGGCCTATACAATTACCACCGTTACTGACGTGCAAGGGTGAGGTTGGCCCCTACTCCCCCGCCCCCTCCCTAAATCCGCTGTTAGCAATGACGGCCGAGCCATAAATTGTTCGGACAGCCTTGATCAATGTGTTCAACGCGGCGATTTTATCGAAAGAATCGATTCGATTCCTGCTCGCCCGCTAATTTGAAAATCATCGGTGCTGCGTCGGCTCGGCTGGTCACGTGTTGCGAGAATTAGCATAGTCTAATAGGCGTCTGAGTGTTTGACGTGAGCCCTGTCGAATTTATTGACGTCCTTTGTCGTATGCCTACTGCAGCCTAACTAAGCCTCATTAAAATATAGGCCAGGGCTCACATTCTAGACTTTTCATTAGATATAAGACTCAGGCTATAGGTGAAACATGATATTTTTATTGCGTGTTATTTTCGCGGTTTTTTGCTTCAAGTATTTTTTGCGGCACTAAATTGTCCGCGTTTTTGAGGAGTGCCCACTATAGGCTACAATAGCGCTTCTGCAGCTTTATTTCGGCGCATGTAGGCTAATTTTAGTTTTGCCCGATAGCAAAATTTGTGAAAATCACACACACGCAAAAATTTCATGTCCTATAGTATTTTGTTTTTTAACAAGTAGCCCAATAGGCTACAGTAAATTGGAAAAATTGGATTTTAAATTATTTGAATTTCATTTTGAACTGTAGGCTATACATTTCTATTGTAGACTACTTATACCTTGTATTAAAAATGAAAGTTAGTGAATTTAGTAGGCCTAAGCTAATTTTGAGTGGGCCGAATCAGGCTCCAGGATAAATTATTTTATTGGCTGAAGCGAAGTTGCGATACAGTCAATAGATCAAGAAATCAATATTTTAACATTGCCATTTATTCCAACAAGATAAAATTGAAGTTCAAGGTCCGAGTTAGAACTTTCACAAATTATTTTTAAAACAAGTGAAAAATTATCCAACTCGGATATCCCTAATGACACAAATAGATCTTGCATTATGTCACAATTTAAGGTGAGATGGTAACAAAATGTCGCAAAATAATCCTATTCTATATCCAACCTTAACTGCGATAGGAGTATATACCTTCATCATTAATCACTTCGCTGTTTCAATCGATCTAGCGTCTAAAAGAATATTTTGTCTATACAAACAAAGAACATGATGCAACGGAAACACGGTGTGCAGTTTTAACTTCTTAATCATAACTACGTCGACTAAAAACTAAAACGGTGCTGGCAATAAATACGTTTGTGACGCGGCGAGTCGCAAACTAAACATAGGTCAGATCACAGCCATCACACACAGTCGACAGTCACACGATTCCTCGCTCGATTGTTTTTCAGAAGCGAACGCAGCTAATTGAAACTAAACTATGGAACACCGCTAAAAACAGCAAATAATACCACCACATTCTCCAACACAAAACTCCTTCATACAGACTGGTTTGGAGTAGCACAAACTGCTACAGAACCGGTATTGATCTATACACATAATTTACACTTAGCACATCGACTAACCACCGCTCAAGAATCCTTCAAAGATCTATCACATATAGCGTTGATACACTCTGTGCCACCGTGACAATTAAGTCAGAAACGGGCAGTGTGGCCATCTAGGGAGAACACCGGAGACTCACGCTCCGCTTCACCACAAATTATTTAATTAATTAAAAGTCTATTAATTAATTAACCGCCAATTAACACTAGGTGGCTGCAGCGTCAATCGTCGCAGTCGTTCCAGCTGGCTTGCACAATGGCGGCTACCTTCTTCTCGTACTCACGACGGTTTTCCCGGTAGAGTCGGGCGGCTTCGTTGTTAGCTGGGCTGTTGGGGTTAGGGTCGTGCAGCAGAGACTGGACAAGCAACAACATGGACCATTACAATCAATTAATTACACACTTAAAAATTCATTGATTTTATTGCAATTATACGGGCAACACAGGTATCAGTCGAGATTAAGCTCAGCTATATTATGTCAAATCGACAATTAACAATAATAATCGTCATCATTTTGAGGAATGGTAGGCATTTCTGTTCACTATATTCATTATTTGCATTGTATCCAATTCTGTCACATTAGACCTAATCAAACAAAAGTGAAGCTAAACTTGAACAAATAGTGAATTCGTAAAACTTTCATACACCAATAAATTTTGATGTCCACATAAATTACCTAAACTCCAGAGAATTTAAACATCCTATGTTTATCAGATTAATTATTAAGATTGAAATGATCTAAAAAAGGCGAAATAGATGCATGAAAGCTAATTTGATTGCGCGTCTATTCCTCAAACTTTATTATGGATATACTTCAAAATGTCTATTTTCTATTATAATATCAATTCTATTTCTAATAAATATATCCTAAATACCAAATGAATTTCAATTTTCAAGCATGATCTAAAGTTCTATAGCTTTCATCTAATATAACTGTCACTAATTAATTATAAATTGATCACTGCCTGCCTACATGGCAAGGTATTTCACTATACAGACATCCTCGAGGTCAAAGTAAGGGTCGGACCTGAATCGAGGTCAAGATGGCTGACACGTCGTACGTGGGGCTCCATCTGTTCTGCAGTATGTCCAGGCAGATGCTCCCATCCGCGTAAACTGTCAAAATTAAAACATGAATACATTTAAAAGTGACTAGTAGTTTAAACCAATAGTTGCAATAATGCAATGCAAAAATTCCAATTTATGCTAATCCAAATTTAAACCAGCTTGATTTAGTTAGCATCGACATGCAATGGCGTACACAGCACGGTCTGGATAAGTAAATCGCATTTTAAATTAAAAAATTATTCAAAAGGCCTAAACTTTAAATTGCCTTGAAATTGAAGAATAGTATTAATTAAACGCTACCTTAAGCAAATGGAAAATATCATACGAGCCACATGCAACTGGCAAGAAAATCGCAATTAAAATAAAATGAAATCGATCTCAATATTATACCAGTTAAATTAATGAGATTCAAAGATGTCAGATACAAAGAGTGCCGCTACGAAAGTGCAAAGTGCTCTCCTTAAAGCCCTTATGTCTGACAACTCGTACCCTATAGAAGGCAAAACATGTAAGATTAAATTTTTTGGGATCATCATATAGAAATTGCAATGAAATAAGAAAAGGAGAAACAAAGCGCTACCATTGGGGTGAAACATCTTCGACACAAAGCGAACTGTCGGAGGCTTGTTAGGATATTCCTCTGAGAACTCTAGCGTCAGCTTGAACGTCCCATCCTCAAACGGTGTCTCATGCGGCCTGCAGCGAGATCATCAAGTATTTAAATGGTATAAGAAGCGCTGCACACATAAAGCAAATGAATAAAAAGTACATAAAAATAAAGCATAATTAGCGGGGCTATAATGCGTATAATATAGCAGGCGTAATACGCCAAAAATGATGGTTAGATTCATATTGTACGCCTAATTTAAAACAAGCAGGCGTAGAATTAGGCGTCAAAATTCACCTTTGTGGCATAGGCTCACGCGATTCTTAAAGCTGAGCAGTTGCGATGCGCCTGTTTTAAAATGAGCGGGTGCAGCGCTACGCATGTTTTATCACGGGTAAACTTGCATGTTAGAGTGTACTAAATAAACGTAACAAAGTTAGTTTGCTGATATGATTGCTATACAAGCGACAAACCATTAGGCTGCAAAATCGATAAATCTGCAACATTTGGGCACTTAAAAATAAATGTCATTGTAGCTCTTCGGAGGCAAATCATAGTTTTGTTCATTTGATAAAAAGTTTTGGTATGACTATTGATAAAATTAGAAATTAAAACTTTTAGAAAGCGATATATACAATCTGTTAAGCCTAGATTGTTTCCATATTGGATAAATAATAATTATATCGATAACAATTGAATAAAATATGTTACAGATACCTCAAAACGTATGATTCTAATTCAGACAAACATACCATATCTACAGGCTACAGTAGCCTACAAGATTTGCCTTAGTCTACCTATTCGGAGATAAACTACCATTAATGTTCAACGCATTCGTATTTTATAATTACAAAACGTTTGAAAACAAAACTTGTGACTACCCAAATATGACGGCGTTCCACATCATGATGTTGCTCTCAGTGGGGGCGCCACTGACGCCGGCGGGGGGATCCTCCTGCAATCTGGAAAATACCTCAAAAATATATACCTCATAATCAAACCCAAATATAAGATTAATGTTATTAAATTCGTTTTATTAGTACACAGCTGACTTATATTAGTTGACTATATATGTATTATCAGCCTTACCATGCTTCAAATGACTACATGTAATTGATACAATACGAATATATAGCAACGATAGTCTTAATAAATGCGCAGCAGGCCTTGTACCCATCCTATTGGGTTAACAATAGAGTACACTAACGACACAACAATACATTTTAACAACTAACCTTTTAAAGTCTCGCATAAGGCGCCGTCTTGCGGGGGTCGTCATCCTTCAAACTATCAAAGGCAATTTGTTTCGTAGACGGTCGTTACTTTGAGTACTATTGACGAGGGGCGCGGAATTAGGCGAATAGCCGGAGATTCTGAGGGAGTGATTTCCTGTTTCGTGATGTTTCTTTCTTTATTGTGGTACGTAACGATTTAGCTATAATCTCACGGCATATTGAAACGATGACCTTGTAATGCTTTGATTTGAGCAATCGGGAATAAGAAAATGTAATTATGTCAGGTTAACAATTATGGTTAAAAGTCACTGCGTAGTTTGATTAAAAACAATGCAGTTCAGTGTTGCCAATTTCACGGTGCAATTAGCGCGCCACGGAATTTCACAAGAATTCTCCATTTCTTCTAAGCCACTCACTAGCGGGGGGGTTTGCTGAAGAAAAATCCGTTGGTACACTCACACTGAGCCATTTTTCTGCTCTAAAAATAATAAAAACTAAAAGTATGCAAACACTCACCCTTAGCCATTTCTATCTACTTTCAAAATTGGACATTTTATATTCACATAAAATTTCTAATATAACGAATACTTTTTTAACCACCACTACCATTGTGCAAATTGCATATTTCTCGTACAAATTGTCCTTATTATCGTACTTTTACAAACACACAAAAATGCATCAAATTATCGTGCAATTTTGGTATAATCGTACATTTGGCAACACTGATGCAGTTGAGTAATTTATTATAGTTCTGTGATGTTTTAGACAATTAAATGTTGATAGAGCATACTGAATTTTAATTCTGAACATTATTTCAGCCAATCATCAAAAATAATGACGTCACGCGCCAAGATGGACGGTCGATTCTTGTTTTGTCCGTTAACGGCGTTAAGCAGTTAATATTACAATTACTCATCGTTATCTGGCTAAACTGAATTAAAAGTGCTTCGAAAGACGGCGATGCCTTCATCAGATTTTAGTTTATAGGCCCGAAGTATTTTGAAGTAATTCGTTAGAAGGCGATGCTTCCAAGAGTCAAACGGATCATTACACAGGGACGTTTACTGACCAGGAGACAATCGGCGTCTCGTCGATTCTTCTGGCCTGCTTCATCCTGACGGCTCGCGTGACGCCCCATGCGCAGGCTCACACACTCGCCCGGCCCTGGGGTTGGTCAAGGCCGTCTTCTCTCGAACTTCGTCTGCAGCTTCGAGACAAGCCCCTCGTCAGACTGGCGGCACCAGCGCGACGTTCGCTGCATCATCGAGGCCTACGGGCGCAACCGCTTTCGATTTCGACAGACCTTCGTCCAGTGTTTCGTCTGCTAGCAAAATATTGAGCTCAAATGCGCAGGATGTGTCTACATCAACAACATCATCGAACTCGGCGCCCCTACCGTTCCGTCATCCGTCGAGCTCAGGTCAAATATTGAAGCGAACTCCCAAAAGCGCGAGACCCTTTCTCTCGAACGTCTTACAAAAGACTTAAGAAACTGCGTTGCTCAACCAAATTCAAACGAACATTGGACTAGATTATTGGATTTTGCATCTTCATGCCTCGTTCGACCGGGCGTGGAGAAAAAAGCCGCAATTTGTGTACGTCAATCATTCAGCAGGCGCGTGCCTACGACACTGACTCACTTCCAACCACATCTCAAGCCGACAACGCGGGGGCGAATATTCGTCCAACCAAACGCAAGGTGCTGTCAAGTGACCAGCACCTTGGAGCTAACCAGCTCATTGCATCGCGTGCAGCATCCAAGCTGGAGGATGGCAATGTTAAAGGTGCTGTACGCACTGATGAGGTGCTCTGATAAGGCTCTAGCGCCATTCGACGCTGCGTCCTATAACTCATTGCTCACGTTACACCCGAGTGCTCCAGAGGACCGCCGCGCCATACCTCCACCAAATGTGCCTACAACTTAGAACCGCCGCAGTGAGAACCGCGATATGCAGTTTTCCGAATGCGTCTGAGGGTGGTCCTGACGGCTTAAGGCCGCAGCACATTAAAGACCTTCTGGCGGGTGCAAGCGATGAGGACCCATTGCTGAATACAATCACAGAGTTCGTCAATTTGATACTGGATGACGGCGTTCCCTCTCATGTTCGTCGCATCCTATTCGGTGCAAATCTACTGATTATTGCGAGGAAGGGGGGCGGGGTCAGGCGTATCGCAGTGGGATACTTTTGGCGGCGTCTGTCAGCAAAACTAGCATGCAGACACGTGTCAGAGTCAAGCTCTCTTCACACCGCTGCAGCTGGGATTTGCTGTCGCAGGGTGAGCGGAGGCTGCTGCGCATGCTACAAGAATTTTTCTACAGAACTTGCAGCCCGACCAGGTGTATATAAAGATTGATTTCAAAAATGCCTTCAATTCAATCCGGAGAGACATTATTCTGGAATCTATCGTGCAGCATTTTCCAGAGCTCTACAGATTTACGTCAGCATCTCTCATGGACACATCGGAGCTGAAATTTGGCGATTATGCGATTGATTTATCAGAGGGCGCCCAACAGGGTGATCCTATGAGGCCACTGTTCTTTTGCCTTGCCATTCATGATTTACTGAAATCCCTAAAGTCTGACTTTTTAGTGACTTACCTT
>JAQIWG010006856.1:0-12886 GCA_034695025.1 Chamaedrilus cognettii
TCGTTCACTTAGCGCTTATTCACTTCGCGTATATGCGCTGTCAACTGCGTCGCTGTTAACCACTTCGCGGTCAAGTACGTAACCCACTCGTGATACCTCGATGCATTGTGCGGGGATTCGTGCCTGCTCGACACTTGCTGTATTATCTGTGCTCTATGCATATATATATATATATTCGCTTATTCTTCCCTCCACGGGCAGGCTGTAATTTCTGACGCTGTTTCCGCGCTGAATATTTGATCATCTGCCACATCCACAGTGCATAGCCTATGGCCCTCCCTATACATAATACAATAGTTACTTTATATAGCCTATACAAGTATTATTATAGCTCCCGTTATCTCGGCGGATGCACTGCAAGGTCTGCGCGGTAACAAGGTCTGCTGCTGCATGCCTCGCCTCCGCTGCCTCGAGCTATAGCTCCTCTCGAGCGCTGCCTCATCTCGCGCTCTGCCTCATCTCGAGCTCTGCCTCATCTCGAGCTATACCTCCTCATCTCGTGCTCTGTCTCATCTCGAGTCTTGACCTTGCTTTATTTACAACCTCGTGCGCTCTCGGCAACTAATCACTCTCAGGAACGGTTCCAGCCATCCACAGCAGCGGGAGGGGGTGGGGGGCTCAGAACCGCCACTGATCACTCTGGTCACCGATAAGATACGGGGCCTAAGATACTAGCTCTAATGAGAACCCTCGCTCTGTTGCCTGTGAAGGTCACAGCATTAGTTCACAAGTGATGAGGCTCAGATCTACGCGTGTCGTCGTAGTGATGTGCTATACTGCTATGCATGTACTGTGCATATATTTATATATATTTATATTTTTCTTTCTTCAGTGTTCTGTCAAATGGCAGGTCTTTGGTGTCCAAACCTGTGGTGATTCAACAGACACCTCGTGCTTAAAATTCGCTAAGTCCAAGGGATCGATAGGCCACGCTTTCACGATCTATAACGTACTATGTAGGCCAACATATGGTATGAGATCATATGTCCTATTTGCTTAGGCCTACTTGTTACGGCGTGCGCCGATAGGCGAACGCCGTATTGTTTCGGCCCGGTACCTTTGTTTTTTATATATTTTAAAATTTAATTTAATTTAATTTTTATTTTATTTTTCTTACGAATCTTTGGCGCATTCCCGGAGACTCGCCTCCTGACCTATAAGTCTAGAATAAGGGTCAAATTTTTCTTCCGTTAATGAAAATGTTTCCAGCAAATTTTTTTTATTGTAAACATTGTGGGGGTATCCGGGGGGCCACTGTGCGCACCTTTGCATGAATTGCGATAACCTTTTTACTATCAGTCCGATTTGGACGCTTTTTGCACTGGATTGTTTCACTTACTACTTACTAAAAGCGCCATATACATGCTTTAACAAATATTGATATTGAAGGTGGGCGAACGGTTTTTATAAAAGTTGGGGAGGCCAAAACTATTGCGTTACAATAACTCAGCCACGACTGAACGGATTTCGACCATTTTTTCACGGAACATGCGGACTACGCCCGGATTATATAGTTTTGCTTGGATTTTGAAAAAATTAACGGTGCCCCCGGGAGCCCTCCTCTCCAGATTTTAATTTTTTTTTCATGTCGTCGTAGGTCACAACCTTGAGCGTTACAATTATGAAACCAGGGGGAAAACTTATATGCCATTTGGGAAAGCGTTTCTGGCTTAATAATTCATTTTGAAATGTTAAGGGGACCTGGGGAGGCCATATCATGCACTTTTGCAAGAAGCGAGATAACTTTTTTATTATCGATTTTTATAACAGTAGAAGGGCCAAAACCCTTGCTCCACAATAACTCAGCTGCCACTGAACGGATTTAAAAAAAAATTTAGGGAACATTTGCACTAAGCCAGAATTATATAGTTTTGCTTGGATTTGTATAAAATAACTGTGCCCCCTGGAGCCCCCCCAGATTTTTTATTATTTTGTTATTTATCTTTATCACAGAAAATGTGTTCTCGCTTCATGTTGCAGATGTTTGCCTAATTTTTTCCAAATGGGTAAATCCTGCTGTAAATTTCAAAACTTGTATTTGTCTACTCGTGGCAGCCTGAGCGCACGCCATTTATGCACGGGTATTGTGCTTCCGTCTAGTTATTTATTTATTTTCATTATGTTTTTTTTAACGGTCTTAAATTTATTTTCATGCATGCAGAATTTTCAATTATTGTGTGTTCTACCTGTGGATGTTGGCTTAGTGAGGCATTAATTGCATAGCGCGTTGATTGCATAGCGCGTTGATTGCATAGCGCGTTGATTGCATAGCGCGTTGATTGCATAGCGCGTTGATTGCATAGTGCGTTGATTGCATAGCGTGTTGATTGAAATGTATTTTAAAGGACCCTGTCAGTGCCACTTGGGCCTTCAGTCTCCCTTTTCAAGCCCCTTATATTTTTGAGACTGAATTGAGTTTTTTATTTGTGCTCTGTGCTTGAAACAAAATGACATACATACATCGCATACGTACATCGCATACGTAAATCGCATACGTACATAGCATACGTACATAGCATACGTACATCGCATACGTACATAGCATACGTACATCGCACACGTACATCACATACGTACATCGCATACGTACATAGCATACGTACATAGCATACCCACATCGCAGAAACACTCAGTAACAGCTACTAAATAGTGAGTAAATTTAACGATAAATGAAGGGGAGAGCAAAAGGAGATTAAATAAAATAAATAATGATGAAACGTGATCTTGCGGCGGAAGAGCAGCCGGAAGAGCGTCTCCCAGAAACATTAGCATAGTGGGAATAGAAATAAAATGGACGAGAAAAACTCATATAAGGATGATGATAGCGATGATGATGATGATATGCAGCTTTCAAACTATTCCTTGGACCAACTATGCATGATTCTTGATATATATATCTAGGCCTGTATACCTTACACTACAGTAGACCTTGGTGTTTCATTATTAAATATGTGATGCTTCTCATGTTTTTTTCTTCACTGATGGAAGAAAACTTTGCCACCTATCGAGCCAGGGACTGAGTGACCCATCATCGTTCGAAATAGCGCGGGCCGGATAGTTCAGGTCACCAGCCGCTTGTAGTGAGCTTAGAGTACGCTCTCTGTTGCTCAGTAGAGCGGCCTGGAGGTGCTACTGAATGATCTGCAACAGACGCACGTTCATGACCTGATGCAGTTTTGATGTTTCTGATAACCATTTTTTGGTTTTGATCCATTTCAAGTCAGTCTGTTATCAGCGTCGGCTACCATTTCATTGTCCTGCAGCTATCTATGATTCGCGGCAACTTCATTGTCTCTGCGTTTTATGAAAAAAAAGACTAAAGGTACCGGGCCGAAACAATACGGCATTCGCCTATCGGCGCACGCCGTAATAAATCAATGAATATAATTTGTGCCAACAATAATGGGCCAACGATACCCAACAGTGAACAAACTTAGATGATGTGGTTACTGCATGGAAGATGCAAAATGTCTATTTGTCTTTCTTACATGTATAGCACACTGATTCTGAGCCAGTTATGGAGTCGAAGACAAGACAGGCTGATCGGCTCAGCATTAACTTCAACTTAACTTGTTAGGTCTAGCATGTAATGCTACGCATTATTATTCAGAAATAAAAAATAATAATATAGAAATCAGAAGCGATTGAGTGATTCAGGTCAGGTCCCGTGGTCAGGTATACACAGCGAGATGAACTAGTAGCTATGTATTAACTTAACAAAGTCCTTGATGCACACTACTCCAAGTATATACGTACATACTTCTCGTTTTATCCTTTTTGTAGTGACGAATTTGACCCAGTGAGTGTAGAATGATGTGGGCGTGTCTTCTTGCAGTAGTGAGTGTGGTGGGTCACGGTGGGCGTGCATGTTGCAGTAGTGAGTGTGGTGGGTCACGGTGGGCGTGCCTTGTTGCAGTAGTGAGTGTGGTGGTTCACGGTGGGCGTGCCTTGTTGGAGCAGTGGTTGTGGTGGGTCACGTTTGGCTTTTAATATTGCAGTAGTGGGCGTGGTTATTCACGGTTGGCGTGTCTTGTTGCAGTAGTTGGCGTCGTTAGTCACGGTGGGCGTGTCTTGTTGCAGTAGTTGGCGTCGTTAGTCACGGTGGGCGTGTCTGGTTGCAGTAGTTGGCGTCGTTAGTCACGGTGGGCGTGTCTTGTTGCAGTAGTGAGTGTGGTGGATTACAGTGGGCGTGTCTTGTTGCAGTGGTGGATATGGTGAGGCACGGAGGACGTGTCCTTGTAGCAATAGTGGGTGTAGTTAGTCACGGTTGGCGTGTCTTGTTGCAGTCCCGCCCACGGGCCTGCAGTCGCCCTTGCGCGGGGCCATGTCGCGTTGGCGCAAGGGTCGGTCCGCGCCCAACTCGCCGTGCCTCGACAAGGCCTGCTGGAGCCCCGTCGTACGTAGTCTTCACCACCAGGGGCGCCCAAAAGTTGGGGGGAGGGGGAGGGGGGACAAATATTGCGCTGCCCTTTTTCAGGGGGGACAATGATTTCAAATAGGCGCCAATTCATTCATCATCATCATCAAAACTATAATAATGAGTTTAGAGTCCGTTTCGGCATCTAGTGACGTCATCGAGGATCTCGTCATCGTCATTTCAGTTTTTCTTGTTAAGATCTTTTCGCCTGACTTGTTAATTAATGGTATGCATATTAATCAATGGACATCCTGTAAATACCTAGGTATATTAATTGATGAACATTTACGTCGGAATGAATACATTGATTAATTATATTTACAAAAAACTTATCAAATTTGTTGAACTTTTCTCAAAATGAGATACAAAATGCCAAAACTTTGTCTGAAAAATCTTTATTTTGCACTGATCAACCCACATGTGCTATTTGGCATTGAGCTCTATGCTAGGACTTCCTATCCTGAGTTGCTTCGTATATTGCAGTGGGCTGAAATTGAAAAACCTGTTTTGTCGCTTTATGTTGCTCATAATATCTAGCCAAAAATTTTGAGATTCCAAAGACAATTGCTACTTTATACCTATAAATTTATGCATAGGAAGGAACCTATTCCTCGAGCGTTTCGTAATCATTACATTCTTAATCAACGGATGCATAACCACAACACAAGATGAAAATGTGATTTATATGTATCATCATGCAAGCCATCTTGTGGTCAACGGCGTATCAAGTTTCAAGCTGATAGATATTGGAACATGATTTCAACTGAACATAAAAATTTATTTTATGTGAAAGCATATTTTAAAAAGATATATATAACTATTTAATTGTATTGTAAAATGTCAGTGTGGATAGTCTAGGATAGTGTGGAGCGGGACCGGTTTGAACTCTAAAGATCGACCTGCCGAGCTTGCATCTCTCTTGGGCGCACCCCTACACCTTGCTGGAATTGACAATGCAGTTAGAGAGCGCTTAGTCGCTCTGGAGCTTGCTATGCCTTAAGATGCTGAGGCTTAAGAAGATGTAGGCACATGAATGTCAGCACTATCTCTTGAGAAATTCCCCTGCGCTTCCAAAGCTTCAGTATGATCTCCGCACTGCCCCATGTCCATACCATTTGTCATCGGTGAACGCAGATTATGACGTCCTTGTCGTGAACACCTTGTCGACATGCCTGAACGTCAGCTTCAACCCTGAGAGTTGCCTTTAACTCTCGCTCCCAGTCAGATGAGGGGGACATGGAATCTGGAGCGCATCTTTCCTTGCACCTTCACCGTTCTTAGCCTCCCTCTCAGTTTGTGCTCCTCTTCTGCTTCAGCTTCTCCCAGCAAGGTTGTAAGTTGTTCCAGAAACTTATCTCATCGACGCCCTCGACTGCTGGCGCTTAGGCATTGACGTGGCTCTTCCGTCTGACACAGCGACTCGGCTTCTGCGTGCCCGGAAGAGCCCGGATGCCTCGCGATCTTCGCTTTGCTTTGACACAATGCGACAGAAACTGGGCTGGCCTGTCGCCGGAATGCCGGACGTAATGCCCGCCACAGCATGGCCAACGATGTCATAGCCAGGACCCTCCGCAGCCTCAGCATTCCAGGACAGGAAAAGGCCGGATGGCGCTACACTGATTCCCTGTTCTCATGGAAAATGCCTTCTACAGGATTTTACATGCCCAGACAGCTTGGCTCCTTCGCACTCAAGCCAATCTTCCTTGGCGGCGGGGTCAGCGGCAGCGATGGCGGAGTCCCGGAAGCGCATCAAGTACGCGTAACTATCACGAGTGTATTCATTTGTTTCGGTCGCAGTTGAAACTTTCGGGGCAGAGCACCGGAAGCGTTGAGGCTCTCGACCGAGTTGGGTTCGAGGATGGCAGCGCTGACGGGGGAGTAGCAGCCCACGGCATCTCTTAGGCAGCGCCTGTGCATTGCCATTCAGCGAAGAGACGCTCTTGCTATCCGAGGCACCTTCGGGGATGACGTTTGGGGGTGCGCTGACTGAACATGAACTAGTCTCATATGCCTGTCCTTTTGTAGGTATTCTAGGGGATGAAAGATTGACATATGTAAATATGAAGAATTGAAGGCTTGACTTGACGAATTGACATATGTGACCGATTAGATTCTTTTGTAAGTATGCTGGGCTTGTGATGTAGTTGTCCAATGCTGTTCTTATTTATTTCATGGACACTCTGAATAGTCTTAGTATTTTAGATCATTTTGCTTTGTTCTGGACGCTTTTTGTATTGTACAGTGTATATATTTCTTGATTTATTAAAAATATAAAAAAAATTGAGTTTTTTGGCAAAAATTTTAAAGATAAAAAAATTGTCAGAATTAATGGTACATTTCTAAGAATCTGTATTTTGCGTACTTTATTTTGCATATAACTAAAAAAAATTGTAAATGGCAAGGTGCCTGGTATGTATTCATTTTTCTCAGTGGTGTCATTATTGTTTTCTAATTTGGTTTATTGTGCTAGTGTTACCTAAGCAGCTTTTTGTGTTATGCAAAAGACTTTATTTTGTCTGACGATTTACATTCTATATAATTTGATTAGGCGGCCAGCACTGACAGTTTAATTGAGCGTCACTGGTAAACTGGGAAGCAGCGGGTATTTAATTCATTCATAGTTGCTTATCTATTCTGTTAATTTTTTATTTGCTGGTTTCCAAATCAATTATTTGACTTGAATTTAGTTTCAAAGCGATCACAGTTCACACAGCGCATTGCTGGTGTTCACATAGCACCGATGTGCAGAGCTTCTGCTTAGAAAAAATCACAAGTGCACAAACATAGTTATGCACTGTCGGAGCAAACTCATAACCTACTCCGAACTCTCGACAGTTTTAGCTGCTGCGTATTAGCTCATGGCCTTGGAAGTCCCCCGACCTGCTGTTGTAGTTTATTGCTGGCTTGGCGTATTGCCTACTCAGCGTCTAGCTAATTAAAAATATCTGCCTTCCAAAAACATGACAATTTTAGATTAACCAGAAACAAGCGGATGTCTTGAGTTCAGCGTGAGCTATATGTGACAGTAGGTATACCTACTTGCATCTTCTACCTATAGTAGTACCTGTATCAATCACCAGAAGAGCTGGCACATCACCACGCCATAACAAGGAAGCTGTTATCTTCAGATATTTGCTGCCATTCGTCTCACAATGTTTTGCCCCTGTAATGAAAATGAATGAAAATGACTATACTGCTCGTAAAATGTGTTACCGCCACCGCCCAAATTTCCCCTGTGACCCCCTGTCGTGCCCCTGAACTGGGCATATTTAAGTTTTATGACCCCGTTGCGACAGGCCATATTGGATTGGAAACGCGTTAGCCTAGCCCGCCAGTCTACCATTGATGTCCAGTGAGCAGCACCCGTGATATCCACACAACAGTCCCGCCAGCCCACCACTGCTGGACCCCAGGTCTTAGGGGTCTCCCATGGGACTCACTGGGACGGCCCCCCAGTGATCAGCCCCCGCTGGCCTCCCCCTTTTCTCCCGCCAGCCCACCACTGCTGAACCCCAGGTCTTAGGGGTCTCCCATGGGACTCACTGGGACGGGCCCGCAGTGATCAGCCCCCGCTAGCCTCCCCCTTCTCTCCCGCCATGTGGCTCACTCCGGTTAGATCCCCAGTCTCGAGGATCTCTCGTGGGACTCATCGGACATCAACTTCGTTAGACCGGTCACGGCTTTCGGCCTTTAGGCTTCCACAACCAGTACGACACTGTCTGCTGTCTAGCCTTGCATCACGACGAGAGACAAAATGTTTTGAAGGTCATGATAACTCATTTTTATAGTCAGTATAGTCACTTTAACGTAATCGAATTGAAACGGTTCAAAAAATATTTGAGGTCGGCTGACTAAATTGGAGGCATCGTTCACCCTGTCCCGATGTGGCTATGTTCCCGCACCCCTATATGTTCTATGTTCTCCCCCTCCCAACCCCCCCCCTCATGTGGACATTATACTGTATTATTGCTTGTAGAAGACAGAATTTTAAATAGAAAATTCAGACATGGCTAAAAGGGGCACTAGAAGGGTTAATCTAGAATGTCATGTTTGCCTTTGAATCATGTAACATTTCAAATATGATGCAGTTTTATAATGTTGAACTCTTGAGTATTACATTTTTTAATTTCAACAATTATTATCAAATTGGTTGAAGAACAATTATAGGATGGCAGCATCGCTTGTACAACAGCAGGTCGAATTATCCGTCAGACTGCGCACTATAAACCACCCGACTTGAACATTTTCTCAATAGAAAGTAATAATATTTAAGCATAAGTAGTCCAGCAACAAAATTCTGGTCTTTTGTGTTCGTTTAGGAAAAAGACTGACGGTGCCAGTAAAACGTTCATGTATTACATATTTAGCAGTAAGTGTGCACTACGTGCAGTTGTTGTCCTTCCTGTAGGGCATACTTTTGAGGCACAGTAGGTCTGTGTTGCCAAAGTATAGTAAGCAATT
Organism: Chamaedrilus cognettii; assembly: GCA_034695025.1. Lineage (NCBI taxonomy): Eukaryota > Metazoa > Annelida > Clitellata > Enchytraeida > Enchytraeidae > Chamaedrilus > Chamaedrilus cognettii. The sequence continues at coordinate 8,879 of JAQIWG010006856.1, forward strand.
TTCTCAGATATTGATGAAGGGCTATAATATTGCGAATGTTACAGTTATGCAGTGGATATAATTCAGTTGGCTACTGCTGTCATGAAATGTGTGCTTGAATTTGAATATAAAATCGAAAACTTACAGGCTACAGTAAAAAAATCAGAGGATGTTTAAGTCGGGGTGTCGTTAGCGCGCGTCCTTATGACGGGGGTATCATGAGGGACCACCTCACTCGTTGTCGCCTCCTTTAGAGTCAGCAGCAGCAATTTTTGATTCGTTTGATTTTTGAAAAACTGTATTTGCTACGGTTTTAAATTTTAAGCTTTTTATTTTTTTGAGGTGCTCTGGGAATAATCTTTGTTACTTTTAATGTTTTGTCCTTATTAGTTTCAATGTTTCTTCGCTTGAGCCTCTTTTCAAGATTTGGTACTGTTTTAGTTTTGGGGGACCACACACTCAGTTACTGTGGTCATGAGCTGTTTATCGTCAGTTTTTATAAACAGTTTTTTAAAAGTTTTTTTGCGGATGCGTGGCATAGCTGTTGATAAATATCCGTCAACCAAACACATTTTGAGAAGATAAAGTGATGAGTGATAGCAAGCCTTATTATTGAAAGCAGTTAATTTCAGATAATATGAAACTATATCTACATCGTGTTGTTAATAATATTTCCGGTGTATTCCACATAGTATGACTACAAAGCCTTTTGATTATCAATACATATTCATAAGCCTTCCACTCTTCATCTATGTATTCTACCGTTAACAATAATATCAACTTTAACAGTTAACTGCTTTAATTTACACTTTAAATTCCTGGACTTTAAATAATTTAAATAAGATTTTAACGTTAAATTCTTAAATCTATGAAATAAGTTCCATTATGATCATAAAATATAGCCTAACAATTTATGAATTATTGTTTCTTTTATGCAATGATTTTAGTGCATACAACATGAGCGAGAGATTGCATGAGTCATAGGAGAGATTGCATGAGTCATAGAAGAGCGTCGTGGGAAAATCCACTGAACTGAGAGGATGTGTTTGAATGGTAGTGAACGAGCCATCAGCGTGTAGATGTGCCTGGCATTGAGTTAGAACGACCAGGGGTGGTAAAAATGACTTGAATCTCAAATTAGTAAAACAGTCATCAATGCATTTCAGTAAATCGCAACACTTAACTCCAATGCCTTCCGATAGAGAGTCACAAATCGAGCCATCTTCCGTACCGTGACCAAAAACTATTACGCTGCTTGGCAAATAGCCATTCGTAGTCACAGATTTCAATTTCCCACGAAGCTGATCTATTGTTTCATATGCTATAAACTTGATTACTAGGTTTATGCTTCCCATCTGCATGAGTTTTGCATAACTTTTGGCCTCCTGTCTGGATTTTTTGTCTCCTTGCGGCAGCAGCAAGTATATTGCGTCTTGCTGTTCAAATCGCTGACAAGGCACATTACATTGTATTGTTATATCCTGACGTAACTGCTTGGCATCTTTGATTAACTCTTTGACCGTTTCTGTATCTAAGATCTTTTCGATTAGTTTGTCTCTTGCCAAATTAAGTGCTTCTTGTAAAGATCTAAAAAAATAGCGTCCATATGTTTTAATGAACATTTTAAACGATTGCTCAAGAATACCTGTCAAGAATCTAACTTTATAATTTTTTGTATTAATGTATGATTTATATGATGAATACAAAGCTATAAATAAGTCGCTAATTATCACTAGTTCTTGATCGGTAATCTTTCGTGACATTGAACGTTTTTCATTTAATAGGGTGGACCTAAATACTTTGTGTACAGATTCTCTTATTTTATTCTCAGTACAGAACTTCTGATACACAAAACAAAGTAAATCCAGCCTGTTTGAAACTGAGTCTTTCAAGGCTGTGTGGAAGCAGATGCACCCTTCACTGACGAGAATCGCAATGTCATCTTCATATATATTTAGTTTGTTTTCGAATTCACAAGGTGCAGGATCAAAAATATCCTTTGTAAATACACTGATATGATTTAAGATACTTTGGAAGCTAATTTGACCTTCGTACAGTAAATTTGCTATTTCATCGTCAGATGATTCAATTTTAAGCAGGGTTTTATTTTGATGTGCAGTATGGAATATACGCTTCATAAATAAACTTGTGTAATATATAAAACGATGTAAACTAATAAGTTTTTCAGTGTTAAAATTTGTTCTAAAAGCTTTTTGACTTTCAAATCGCTTTATTTTTACATTAATTTTACGCTTAGGACTACGCGGATGTGCGATGTGAAATACACTTTTAATTAATAAATGTATACATTGTTTGGCACTTTGAGCGTCAATAAGGCCTTCATTTAAAAAACTTGATACATGTACCTCAGCGTCGGATGCTTTTTTTTGCTCCTTAAGCAGAGTCTTACTCCGATTTGCATAATTGTAGCAACTTTTTTTCATAGACGTCACATGATTTATCACACTGTTTAAATTGATGTCGTCCACATTCGGAAGAATTCCTGTTTTATGTTCATGGTGCTTAATATAATCATTATGTTTGTAATTTAGATACAGTTTGATTTTGTATTTCAAATTGCGAGAACTATGATACTTACATGTATGTGTGCTTGACCTACCGCTTGAGTCAGCAATAAGTAATCCATTTAACAACTTGTTTCCGTTCATGCTTTTAGCTAGCGTGCTGCGTTGCTGGCCCTTATATACTGTGGTTAGACTGTGACTGACTGCAAGATGCAAGTCAGCAGTTCAGCATAACCATGAAAAATACCCTGAAAAACATAGCCCACTACCAGACCAGTGTTGCCACTCACTTTTTTTAAAAGTACAAAAATTTCAGTTACAAAGCGCATTTGTGATAAAAAATGTTATGGAAAAAGCAAAATTTTTCTCTGAAAAAGCACACAGTGCATGCAAAAGGTCTCAAGTGTGTCCCAAAGACAGCATTTTTTGACATCTTTGGACGCAGAAACAGCAATTTAGATCTAAATTCAAGGTTTTTAGGTATGACACAACGACTTTTGACTTTTCCGAATACCTCTCAACCTGCTCACACTTGTCTAACAGACAAGAGGCCACAATACTGTCGTTGACAAGAGTCTACTGTAACGTGCTGGGCTTGTGACTTTGCGTCACAGTTGGCCTGGCCAAGCATTTATCCAGGATTTTGGAATGGGGGTTCATGTCAGAAATTTTTGGGGAGTGTCAGAAATGTCACGGGGATATCATGAAAAAACTTTCCTCTGAAGCTGAGTATAAGCCCTTAAAATTGACTAACAACTCATGAACGAGGGGGAGTCATCATCAAGGGGGTAGTAGCATGATCGAGTTTTAACAAAGATATAAAACTTCAGTAAAATACCAATTAACCAACTTCTGTTATTATTATTTTAATATGTTGAGACTTGCGAGATCTTGTACGCATACACCTCCCACCCCTTGTACCCCCTACACCCCTTTAGCAGGAGGGGGGATATTCCGGCGCTGATTCTCAGGGGGCAGGGTACCGCAAAAAATGGGGGTGTATGTGTGGTGTTTGGGGGAGTAGATAAATCTCTCGGACTGGCTGCTAGAATGCTGTGCCAAGCCTATTGTGTGGCGATAGGCTGCAGGTTATGTCAGTTCAACCACGCACACATTAATGTAGCTCAGTGTGCATGCACAACATGTTTAAACACGCCTGGTCGTGACTCCTTTAACCATGGTTTAACCATGGGCGACGACGCATATGGTTAACACCTTCATGTAGCGTGTAGCGGCATCGTCTCCACAGAGCGTTCAACTCTCAAAACCACTGGTGTACTGCACTAGTACTTTTTGCTAGTGATTCAAATGAAAATCAGAGGTGGGTGGGGGTCCCATATTTTCAGAAAAACTGACCACGCCAATTTATCAGAAACTGCTAATAAAAAATTGTTATTGCGTGATATAGTATATTTATGCTTAATATATGATATATACAGAGTGGGGCATAAAAAAACAATCCCCTAGCGAATTCGCGATAACTCGGCCAAAAGTAAATATATTT
>JAQIWG010006857.1:0-12885 GCA_034695025.1 Chamaedrilus cognettii
CGTCAGGAAGCGCCCTCTGGACTGGGGGGAGGTGGAGTACGAGTACGTGCGACAGAGAGCGCGCACAGCCGATTGGCCGATGGATACGTGGAGACATCACGCCGGGGTGAAGGATGCTTGGATAACCCCCGCACATGGTAACATATATGGAATTTATTCGTAATATATACGATTTACTAAACGTGACTAGCGCTACAATGTGGCTGGCAATCACTATTAGAATAAAATAGAGACCAATATCTCTTATATATATTGATACAAATTGTGTGTAGTCCAGTGGAGGTCTATTCTTAGACCTAGCTGACCCATAGCTATGAAGATGAGATGTAATGAAAGAATAAAAGTTTACTTGTTTACACAGTTATTGTACACCCTTGTGATAAATAATTGTTCCGTTTGACTGGAAGTTCAGAGAATGTTTGGTGCTCAGAGGGAAGGGACAGGATTTTGTTTAGTTTTTTATTGCGTCCTATCATTGTGCGCATTGATGCAGCGTTATTAGTGTGTAAGGCGAATGTAACTTTTTTGTAAACATTTCTCAGAAGATTTCAGAAGATTATCAATCCAGTTGTTTGTCGTGTTCAGCTCGCCATGAAGGCTCTGGAGCGCCCCCCGTCGGTCGCCCCTCCCCCCACCCTCGCCTACTGGGGAGTGCGGGGGGTCCGGCGGGTGACGACCACTACGAGTCCCGCCCCCGAGCCGGCTCGTTCCCCTCCAGCGAGGCTCGCAACCTCTGGCTTGCTTCCTTCGTCCGCCCGGGCCCCCCCCCCTCAGGGGGGTCCCCACGCCTCGCCCCTACCTCGCTGCCCCACCAGAGGGGGAACTTACATTCCAGCCCTCTCCAGCAGCTACAGTCGGAAGTGGAAAAGCGGATGGATGTCAACTCACGTGGAGGAGAGCTTCAAAAGCTGAGGAACTTTGTGGATGTCAATCCTAGGGGAGATGAGCTTCAAAACCTGAGGAGTTTTGTGAGTGAGCGGAGAGTTGTAGCGGAGAGGGAGTATCGAGTTGTGACAAATGATGCGGAAGTTCAGAGAATGTTCCGCGTGCAGAGGGAATACGAGTGGGGGAAAGATCATCAGGGTCAGATGGAGCAGAGTGATATTCAGAGATTTCAGCAAGCGAGATGCGTGACGTCATCTAGGGCGACGCCTCAGAGAGATGTTGTGTGTCGCGCGGAGGGATATGAGAAGGTGCTTCAGTGTGAGAGGGAGCTCTCAGCGGATAGGGAAGTTATGGGACAGAGGGAAGAATTTGGTCATCAGAGAGAAGAGAAACTGCAAAATGAGCTTCTGCACCAGACAGCAAGGACAGAGGTAATGGAGTGTCTTTCAAAACTTAGATAATATAGGATGCAATATATTTACAAGAGATAGATATTGCCTAAAAAATACTTTAACATCATGCTTTTTTCACATTGTAATGCATGCTTCGGTGCATAAAGTCTTCTTTTGTTTAACCTAGTTGCTTTGCGCCTTGTGTATCATTGCACTCTATGTATAATTTTGTGTTATTATAGAAATAAATATGATTTAAAAGATAAAAATTAAAAAAATTTAAAAGAAGGCGCAGAAGTATGGCACAGATACTGCTTTACCTGTTGAGATCTGTGCTTTTTTCATTGAAGTCGCTTCTGTAAAGTTTAAGGAAAAAAATCGAATTTAAGTTCTAATGAAGGCTATATTTTTGTCTATAGTTTGTTAGTCTCTGTCGTTTTCACGAACAATTGGCAATGGAAATATCAGTGGAAATTTCTATGAAAATTTCGGTGTTTTTTTAAAAACTGATTGGCACCACAGGATATTTTTTTTGCTCCGTTGACGATGTTTGATCGATAAAACACTATCCTTTCCTACAGACACCGTACGACCTGGAAGCGTCCCGCTCCAGCCCGCTGTCAGCGGACGCCTGCATTCCACGCTTGGAGCGAGTCGAACTGGGCGGAAACGACGAACGGACCTCGCCCGACATGGAAAACACCTCATCCAGCTGGGAACCACGCGGTGTCACTGCGGAAAAACAACACCACCTTGCCAGAGGGTACAGAGAAATGGACAAGCTTCCAGTGGAAGTGATTCAACAAGCCGCTTGGGCTCAAAACCCGACTCTTTCTGCCAAGTTCCGTGCAGAAATGAAAGATCGCGAAGACTGGAATTCCCAAGGTGCGGAGGAGATTACCGATGGGATGCTGGAGGGCCTGGAAGTTGGGGGGGAGGGAGCGGAGGGGCCCCCCCATGGGGCGCCAAACAGGGGGTCCACGGAGTGCCCGCACTGTAGGATCATATTCCCCGATGATGTGTTGTATGCGCTGCACATGGGGTATCACTCGCGCGCGGAGCCGTTTAAGTGTAATAAGTGCGGGAGGCAGACACGCGATCACAGGGAGTTCTTCTTGCACATTGCGCGCGTGGCGCACGAATGAATTAATGGGTTCTTGTGCAGATTGCGCGCATGGCGCACGAATGAATTATTGGGTCTTTGTGCAGATTACACGCATGGCGCCTGTGTGAGTATATAGTTGAACATGCACATTGCGCGTGTGGCGCATGAGTAAATTGATGGTAGTTTGTGCACATTGTGCACAGAGGGCACAAGTGGATTAATGGTAGTTTGTACAGATTATGCGTGTGGCGCACGATTGAATTAATTCTTTGCGCATATATGCGCAGGGTGCAAGAGTGAATTAATGGTTATTTGTGCGCATAGCGCATGTGACGCATAAAGTAATCGTTATTCATGCACATTACGCGCAGGGCGCACGACTGAATTAATATATTTAACATTCGCTTTGCTTTCCAGCAAGCTTTGCAGTCAGCCAATCACAAGAGCTCATTGATGATTCAGTTTTGTATTTAATTGGTTAACTTTTGCGTGCTGAATTAATGCATTGAAATGCAAAAACTTTGTTGTTTTATATCGTAAGCTTAGCCACGTGGTAACGAATAATTTTTGTTTAAATTACGGCGGTATTACGTCTTCGGTGCACTGGTTCGGTCTAACGGGTACTGTTTTATTTTCTTCTTCTCAAAAAGTGATTTAATGCGCGAGTATTTGGAATGTGTGAAATGTTGCGGCAGACCTTATTGCTGGTTACTGGACGATCTGTCTGCCAACAATAAGTAGGTCGGGTGATGTCAAAATTGGTCAATCGCGGACAATGTTTCATGGTTGGAATTTAGCCGAACCAGCAGTGATTTGTCTTTGAATTTTGTTTATAACTAACAGATCTGAGAGATATCTTCTCGACAAAAAACCAGTCATAAGATGGAGCATTGTACTAATTTTGTGATGTTCATAGACTCAGTCAAGATTTTATATATTTGTCATAATATCTGTAGAAATATTTATAAAGGACTGTGGATGTCAGTTTGTGCGGATTATATTATTCCGCTAATTGTTAGACGACACATCAGATCTATGTCTGTATGTTAATAGTTGTGCGTGTGTGTGATTTTGTCAACAGTTCCATTTTGAATGCTTTTCAGTGGTCGCGCTGAACCAGCCTCGCACAATGGTGCAATATGCTGTTTGTACAGAATTGCAAAATGAAATCTTCAGTTTTTGTCCAACGTGTTAATTTATTCAATGTTTGTCTTTGAGCATATTTTTGAATAGGCAGCGTTCATTGCTATATCTATTCAAGTTCTCAATACAGTTTGCTGCTAAAAGATCTACGCAAAGAAACTGTAGCCTATTTGTTAACAACAAAATGCACTTTAGGGAGGAAGGAGAAGAAAAAAATTAATTGCAGATAAAAATCCATTCTTTAAGCTCACAACGTGTTCCAAACTAAAAATCTCAGTCTAATGGACGTGTAATGGAAGCACACAGTGTGGCAGCGCTTTGTGTTATTTTGATTATATGGATGTATATTAGTTTTTATGTGGAAATGTGACTCGGGTAAAAGAGGTGCTACTGTTTTAATCAAAGCTGCTGTATTATCAACTGTACAATTCTGTCAAAAGTATCCATACTCAAAACAATGCAAAACACTATTCTAATTACTGCAAGCGTACCGGTATCTCTTCCTTTGTGCTGATTTAACTTGTGTTGGTTTTGTATTGGTTGCTTTGTAGTGATTTTCATGTGTAAGTTGCAACTCCCTAGGCTACACACATTGTTTGTTTTCAATATGCACTGAGAATCAAAGGCCACAGAGTTCAGAACAAAAATTGGACGTGGTATTAATCAGAGGCATGACCTCAACCGATCCGCCATCTTGCCACTCGGTTTATTGTATATTTTCAGTGCAAGCCTACATGTGCGTCATCACGCACGAGCGGCTGCTAGCCATTAGCTATATAAAACCGAGTGGCAAGATGGCGGCTTTAAGGAGTTATATATGCCAACGCCGCCGACGGGCAATACGAGGTTCAGTTGTTGTGATGTCTTTGTTAAATATGGCTTTTATGTAAAATTGGAACAAGTGTATTATATTTTTTCATTCTGAACCATTCAATGTAGATTACGCTGTTATTTGCTCGCTTTAGTTGAACATAAAATGATATATTCTTGTTTCAGTTCTTTGTGCGATTATATGTGCTATTATTTGTACTGCACTGCTTGTGTGAAATAATGATCTTTATATATGACTGTCTAAACACTTCTTATTTTACATGTTCCTTGAATCACAAACTGTCGAAAGGTATGAAAATTAAGTGATATCCGCGCATGAAGGATTTTGTCAAAATTGTATTGCGAAGTATGAAAGAGTGTTGTTACTTTTTTGTACCACCGTGCATAATATTTTTGTTGAAGTGTTCATAGCCAAGATAGATTTCTTGTATCCTTCTATTTTTTAAGAATTAGGAAGATTAATTTCTTGAGGTATACATCTATCTAATATTTATTATCAGACTGAACTGTGGCTGCGTTTTAATATATTTTTTCGGGGACTCTGTAGGAGTACATATTTAATTTGTTTTCTAAAACAGATATTTAGCATTTTGTTTGCAACTTTCACCGCAGCCGTGATGACCCGACAGTAGATATTTTATTATTCATCGTTCAACTTTGTATAGGCTCAACTACTTTAAGACGGCTCTCTATTGTAAACTGCATATGAATTGGCCGAATATGTTTTAAAGATAGACGTATGAGAATTGAAGTTCAAATATTTCATACCAAAAGGCTCGTGTTTTGCTGTACATTTCATGCAGCATATATGTTCTGTAAAAGTATTGTTCTGTAGAAGTTTCTTTGCAAAGTATTGCTGTTTGGTATTGCTTGTCAAATCTAGAGCTTATCACCATTATCGTATCAGTTTTTGTGATGTCGTAAACTTTTTGTGTATTTCATCAACGTGATTATTTGTCATTAATTGTTTGATAGCAAATGATCACAAGCGGGTCGAGTCAGATTGCTGTGCCCGTGCCGTTGTCGGCCATGCTCATTCTAGCCTAAAACCCCTAACCCCGACCCTAACCCTAGCACTAACCCTAACCCAACCCTAACCATAATTTCCTAACCCTAACCCCTAAACTCAAACCTCAATCTATATATTTTATTTTATTTTCAATCGGCAACTGCCATTGGCTGGCAACGGCACGGCCAGCAAAAGTGAAATCTGACTCGACTCGCTTTTAGATTATCTATTTAGACAACTCGCTTCTGATGATTCTGCATTAGCTATTTCTGTAATTGTTAAGCTCGATAATTGATATGTGTGAGATGATACGACTATCACTTTTAACTGTTAATAGGTTTAATTGCTTAAAAATAGGCCTATTTAGCAATTGGTTTTAAGTCAGCAAAATTACTATTTTTATTTCAAAGGAAAACATTTTGACAATACAACATTTTCAAACAAATGAACAAGTAAGAAATTCAGTAAAACACTATGAGCAATTCGCCTGAAGTCTAGTAATACACAAATTCATGTGTTTTGTGTAATCAAAAGTTATTCTAGACTACAGCGTCTCGAATATTTGTTCAATATTTCCAGATCATAGGCTATATAGGTGATTCGAGTGTAGAATGGATATAAATGAGATATTGCCAGTGACTGAGATTTGAATGATATTCTCCAAAAAAACGTTTTTATAATAGTATCGTATTTTGGCCTAACTTATCGCTGGTATCAGTGACGATTCAGCAGTGAGCTTGGTTATGTGCACTGTCCCAATCTACATGCAAATGTCTAAATGTAAAGATGTGAACCGAAAAATGTACAAACAGAATTTTTCAATGTCAAAGTGATTGTATTTCTAATCCCGCTATTTTCAACTGATTTGTACATTTGTCTATTGTGTAAATTTCTATTTGCTTCAGTTCCTATTTCTAGCTGGCTGTCGTTCGAAAATTCAAGGGGCTTGTGTAATGTTCGGTGGCAATCGCAGTAGGTATTTAACAGCGGAGTGGCGCGCGTAACTACATCAAAGCTGCTTAGCTGTGGCGAGTTTTTCAATAATTTTCAAGGCAGCTTAAAATAATTGTCCGCTCACACTGGACATTCCTCGCTTTCAATCCAAAAGAATGCTTTCATGCCGTTTGCTCGCTTGTGCTCATAACACTGTCGCTTGTGTCGTCTCCTATTTCAACTATTTGGCTCGGTATTTTGACTATCTATGGCTAGATCTACTTTTCGCACGACGTAGCGATGATTGTGCTGTTATAATTACACGTATTCTCATGCTAATCGATGCAGAAATATATCCGAATATTAACTATTTATTTTTGGGGGACGATATCGTTATTGCTCGCTGATAATGTCTTCGTTGTATTGCAATCATGTTGTATAGCGCTCGTGTACTGTATTACAAATTGTATTGAATGTCGCCAAGTGGTTGATTTCTTCTGTTCAACGAACGCTTCTTGTCTGTCGTCGAAAATTAATTTTTATCCACGAGTGATCGATAATAAAACGTTGATTTCGTTTATTGCAGTAATATAAACACGATAATACAAGGAATACCTGAATGACTTCTCTTGCCCTGGGGGGGGGGGGAGGGGGAATAAGAAATGAGATAAATTATCTGTGGAGGGCGCACAACGAGTAAGTAATGATTTTCTAAACATAAGGACGACCAAAGAATTTAATCTGGCGGTATACAGGGGAAACACTGACCCGGTTAATTATCAATCAATCTGTCATCTGTATCAGTATTGCATGATACTTTTTCGTTATCGACTCACGTGACTAGACCGTGACACACGTGAATTCAGGTCAACGGCCGGGCTCCAGCCTTTATATGGCTTATAGATCTAATCAGTAGTTCTAATGAAGGTCAAAAATAGCCCAGGCCCACAAGTACACGTGGCTAGACACGATCACGCTTGAGACCGAAGTTAACACTGGGATAGTATTGCATCAGCGCTTTCTGCAGCGTGCAGCCGCTCTGTTAAACGCTATCTATAGGGAGTCTGAGTTGACAACAATTGATCCACGATATGAACACCTAGCCTCTGTGCAATGCAGCCCAGTGCTACTCAAAGTGATGGTCCGCGGACCGGCGCCGGTCCGCGGACCATCTGAAGCCGATCCGCGACGAGCTGAGAAAAATAGGTCAATTTTTCTAGAAGAAGCATTTAAAATAGTCCATGCCATCGAGCTGTGAAGTGTAGTTCTGTAAAAATGAATTCGGCGATATTTGAGCAACCCTGTACTGGCATTTGAATTATGTTTTAGATAATTATTTATATTAAAAGTTGCCGGTCCTGGGCGAGCTGGTAAAAAATGTGCCGGTCGGTGACCCAAAAAAGTTTGAGAAGCACTGGTGCAGCCTATAGTCCACGCGCTGTGGGTTCTTTGTGAACGTTCATAGCATGTGCTTCGATGTTCGCGACTACGGGACGAGGTGTTAGCGAGTGCATATGAGTCTAGACAAGTAGGCTTCTAGGGCTGCAGCAGTTCTCTTGTCATCTTAGTGTCCAACAATATAAAATTTATTATTAACGTTAATCTTTAGTCAATAGGCTCACGGTGCTGGCTGGGATATCGTGATTGCAAGTCAGCTATTATAGGTATGATGTTTGGCAATCAATTGTAATACAGGTAGGCCATAGGCTGGAGGGCTAACGCACGGTCACGTGGGCACATACATGTACATGTAGCTGTAACGTGTGACTTATGATGCGCTGAATTATCAGAATTAGTGATATATGCCTTCAAGGCAAGCTTCAGCTATCGATTATATGTCGGGGGATTTAAATAAGTTGCGCGTCGCTTTTTTCCCCCGCTGAGTCGTTGACGTGGGGGTGGAGGGATCAACGTGGGCGGCGGCCGTCAGAGTGGGCGAAGGATTCTGACCGGAATATATTGAATCGCGCTGGGTTTACGTGGATAACATTTGAGGGGAATGAACTAAGGGCATACGTGAAATGTATAAAAAATGAAAGATTAATACCTGATTGGTTTTGCTGCATTATTGGTTTTACTGAAGAAAATTATGAAAAAGGCTTCAAAATATCGCCATCCTGCTAATGCATTTAAAAATAAAGTATCCGACTAGGGATCATATAAGCAAATCTACATAAGCAAATTGTGGCAAGAGTGGCAAAAGATGCAAAAGTGGCAAAAAGTGGATTTAAACTAAAACAACCGACTAGGGGTTAAGAAAGAACTAATGAATGGAAGAAAGATAGACTAGACACACACATAGCCTGCTGCACCTGCAACGCACCACAAATAGGCATATGTGACATAGGCCTGTTTGTGCTAACAGAGATGAAAAGTGCATCTGGTGCTTGAATCGCAGGTGCGGATGTATTCTACAACTCTGTATAGGATCGAAGTTCTCAGATTTGTTTGATGTCGACCAAATAGCATGCACTGCGCTGCACTGCGCTGCACTGCGCTGCACAGTGCACAACTGGACATAGGTCGACAAGCCGATATCATGTGTCCTTCAGCCTGCGCTGTGAGAAAAACACCATTGGGAGTGAAGAGGGTTTACTAAAACCGAGTGAAGTACCCCGATAAAGGGTGACCAAGGGATGTTTACGATAGAAGTCTGAACAAGGGAAGTTAAAGTTCATTCAGGATATTGACTACTTACTACTTAGTCTAGATGGGTTCTGAACTTACACTGTTTGCAAATAGTGGAATTATGAGCACGGAGTTAGCTTAGACTGTTTTCTTGTGACTAGACCGCAGTTCAGTGAATACACGAGCATTTCTAGATCGGCATAGCACACTGCAATTGGATCCTGCCCTATGTTGAATGTTACCAAGTTGATGCGTTTAACAATTGGTTTAAAATTAGGCAAAAATTGTGTCAAATTTGAGCAAGGAATAACCTTGAATATTGACGCGATGGTTAGGGTCCTAGGGCCCATTCAAGCCTAGGCCTAACCTACTTCAAAATCTAACTTGTCACAAGATTATGAATCCTTTGATGGCCTAAAGCACCGGCACTCAAACGTTCAACAGTTGAGTTTAGTGAAAGAGCAGAGGAGCGAGAACAAAGAGTAGTATACAAGGCAGAGCTGAACTGTATATAGTGCTTGGCATATTGTGCCAAATTATTTTACCGCGAGACATTTAGTTCATGATCCTGTTTCTTTGCAGAACCAAAGGGAAGCTCAACTCAATCCGTCTTGCATGACTTTCTGACAGACCGATAGCCTGCAAAGTCTGCGCTACCTTCATCTACACTCCAGATATGTTGAGACTCCAGCACTCACGCTGCGGCCCAATGGCCCTTCAAGCCTTCGACATTCCTTCTATCCTCTCAAAACGACTTGTCACCACTCCACCACTGAACTGCGTCAATTCCCATTTCTCCTCCATAACTTCTTCCACCACCACACTGACAAGGAACGAGGGGCGCGAAAAGCTCCGACAGGGGGGACCCTCCGGGAGGTGTAGGGGGTTTAGAACGGATCCGCCCCGGTGGAAGGCCGTGGCCGAGCGGGAGGGGTTGGCCGAGGCACGCAGGGTGGTCGTGAAGATGGGGAGTGCAGTGATCACGAGGGAGGATGAGTGTGGACTGGCGCTGGGACGACTCGCCTCCATCGTAGAACAGGTGGGGCACGTGCGGGCGTCTTAGGGCGCTAGGGGGCGCCGGGAAGGGGGACTGGGCTTTCCCAAGATTTAAAGTAGGATGTTTGGGCTCCTTAAATTGGATTAGCTCAAAGACGACTCATTTTCAGCGTCAAGCAGTTGACTAAAAGGCATGAGTAGCCTTTTAATCGTTGTCGTTTCAGTAACTGAAGCTCTTTAGTAGCCCAAGGACTGAAAGAGATTCTGCGACTGGTGAGCAAAAAATCGCCCTGAGGGTGTCAATTTGTTTGCAAACTAGTATATGCAGTACTTTTTTGGACTGGGCCTCCATTATTATTGTTCCTAAGCCCCAGCCTTTCACGGCCTCTAGATGCTGTGCATGTAATTAAGGCAAGGCGGTATAGATTCCATGAAGGGGCACTGTATTCTTCCGACACATCCCACTCTGGCTCTGCTGCGATGCTGCTGCTGCTGCTGCACGTTGCTGCTGCTGCAGGTCGCAGAGTTGCAGCAGCAAGGCCGTCAGACCCTACTCGTCACGAGCGGAGCGGTCGCGTTTGGGAAGCAGAAGCTTCGTCAGGAGATCCTCATGTCTATGAGCGTCAGACAAACCCTCACCTCGCGGGACGTCGCCAAGGTCTGCGGCTCATTGGTCGCTGTCACTGTGACGTCACAGCTGTCACTGATATCACAGACAACAAACACATTGCACTTATTACCGCTGGTTGCTCGACCTCGAGTTAAGTTCGATTTAGCTTCGTGTCAGAATTAGTTACCAAATTAGCCAATGAGAGCATTCAATAGATTACTCTCATGGAGTCCGATTGGTTAATTTTGAACACGAAGCTAAATCGCACTTAATGCACACTCAAATCGAGGTCAAGAAACCAGCCGTTAAACATTTAATGTTCAGCAGGATGGGTCACGATAGGCACACAATATGAGTTGATGAGCAGTTGATGAGCGAGCAGAGCTGGGCGCACACTTGGGAAGTGTCTAAAGCGGTTTTGCTAAATATCTTATTTTTAGCTGTGATATACTGTTATACTCAAAGTTTGGAGAAACTTGACTAAAGTACAATTAACGTTGTGATGCAGCATGGGACAGAACTGTTGGTTTTCGGTCTGAAATTGAGATTGGCTTATGCCTACAACGTTAGCGTTGGATGTCGCAGTTAAACGCAAGCTTAATTAAACCTCTCTTGGTACTTTCCACAAGTATTAACTACAGGCAACTCTTATGTTCTTGTTTCATTTCATAAGTATTGTTTAAAACGACTTTGTGTTCACATGCATGCAGGCTATACAACAGTTTCTTTTGGTTTCTTGATGTGGAAATAGATTTAGTCGATTGGTTTGGTTCGTTCTTGTTTCTGTTCAGAGCGTGTTGCCCCCGCGCGCGTGCGCCGCGGCCGGACAGAGTGGACTCATGTCTCTGTACGAGGCCATGTTCATGCAGTACGGGCTCAGGACCGCACAGGTTAACAAATCTCACGTCAAATAATATCTATTTAATTAATTATTTTTATTTATATATTGTCCGGCCACGCAGCCAGACAGAGTGGACTCATGTCTCTGTACAAGGCTATGTTCATGCAGTACGAGCTCAGGACCGCGCAGGATAACAATTTTGTCTCTTGGTCTTTTTGCATTTTTACTACGTCAAGTGATGGCAATACATGAATACAGCCTGCAGGTATAAATGGTAATTAAATGAGCATGAAGTAATGACGGAGCCGTGTTTCCTGTCAATGCAGCCATTGACAAATAGAAATTGGCCCATATGTCTGAATTTCAGATGTCACTCTTACCACTTCACCGCTCAAATGTTAGTTACACAATTGTGCTTAATTATACTATTTATGCTTAATTTTGCTTAATTATGCTTAATTATGCTTAGTTATGCTTAACACAATATACTGTACACTTACTTATGCTTTTATATTGCACGAAAAATAATTTGTTTGCACATTTAAAGTTGATGTTTTTTGTAGGCATGGTATTAATTGAGCAAGATATTCATGTCTTTTTTTTACTTTAAGCGTAAAGATAATTATCAAAATCTCAACAACGTACACTTAAATCATAACAAATAGTTTAAGCATTTCAGTTTATTATTGTATTCTTGAATAACAACGCAGTAAAAGTCGATTAAATGCTAATCACAACTCAGTTAGAATCAAGTAATGCTGGTTAATCATCGCACAATTCAAATCAATTAGGTACTAATAAATGGGTTAAGCACAATTAAGCGAAATTGCAAAATAATTGTGCTAAATGCCACAAATATCATTCTTGGTTAACAAGGGCCGTAGTCACCACAGTCGCGACTGCTCAGCTGGACCGAGTTTTGAGGTGGCTCCAGCTAAATTGCCAATGCCGTGCATGGATGGCTTTTTGGATGTTTGGACGTTTTTGGATGGCGCGACCTCAAACCTCGCTCCAGCTAGGCAGTCGCGGCCATGGTGACCACGGGCCCTGAAGTAAGCCTAGGCCTGCATGTACATAACGCACGTAGAACGGCTGAAGCTTAGTAAGTTTCATAAGTTAAACAATGTAGGCCTGATTAGGACGATCGGTTATGCTCCATTGCCAACGCGGCAACAGAGCTAAAATGCATATCGTTTGGACGACATATTTATTTTTTGTATCACTTATATTATTATTATTCTACATTTTTATTTATATTTTAAAATATTTTTTATAGTCATCTGTGACCATGAACAGTAGGAGACAGGCTACCACCTGAGAGATTATGACTGAACGCCTCTAGGCGAAGTCAGAATCCCATCCAAAAATGCTACAAGGTTCAACTCTGCGTGGTTTCAAGTGAGTGAAAGTGGTGTGGTGCTGTAGCATGATACCTTGCCGGGCCGCGGTAGTGTGGCGTGATGCTTCCAGAGCGCTCCTCGCTTGTCTTCTATGACGTCACGCACCGACACG
>JAQIWG010006858.1:0-12880 GCA_034695025.1 Chamaedrilus cognettii
TCCTGTAAATTAATATCCCAATAAACTTTAATCAAATCCGGGACAGCGATGCCGTACCATAACTCCTGCAAGCGATAACCCCAACAACAACCCTAATAGAACAATTATGTGACAGGATCTGAAATCATGTAATTTAGTTTTGTTGTAGAACCGAATCTGTGGGCGATATTGTTGTATTGCTATCAGAATCTAGTATTGTAGCTTTAATCGACTGCTGAAATAATTTTATTTTGAAAATCGCATAAAAATCGTAAACAAAATAACTGAGGCTATTTTAATCTGGTTGTTATTTAAATTTACAATACGTAGGGGCCTAAGCCGGGGATACGGTCACAAAACGTGCATATTTCTTTGATCTAAGATCTGGTAGAAATTCAGTTTAATAAGCTACAAAAAGCACTGGTCCCTTCTTATCACCCGCAGCTATGGTCTCTAACGTGGTCTACTAGGCTGTGAAGTACGCTGGTGTCAACAGTAAGCCTACAGTGTACAGACAATAAGCACATTTGACCCATATCGGCTCGAGTTCAGATTTATCAATGACAAGAGTTTGGGTTAATAATCTTGACCTAGAGAATAGGTTCATTTTACAGGCGCAGTTTATAATATACACGTACAGAATATATATACGCGTTGCGAATAACGGGCTATAAGCCATTGCATCGGTCATTCAAAGTGAACTGTGTAGCTTAATACAGATTATTCGAATCATCTCTAGCAACCTGCGCAGTTTTTATCGCAGTGACCGGTACGTGAACCCTTGACCAGCAGGCTGGTCTACTCTAGCTGTAGAGTAGCCAAGGCCAACCCCGTATCTGTAAACACGCGAAGGTCTATTCTATAAGGTTGTGACACGTTTATCGCATTCCGCCCCGAGCGCGGAGGTGCTGAAATCGTCGATCATTATTTTTACAAAAGTATTTTACGACAGGCCAACGTTCTTCGAAATTTGCTCAAATTCATGGATACTGGTTGGCCTGGCACTATCTTTTTCAAATTTAATTCAAGTCCGAATATAAACATAGGGCAATGATTTGAATAAATCATTGTAGACCCGATCTCATCTGTTCCTCAAAAAAAGTGGTATAGCCAACACACATCAGATTTTTCAACGAATTTGAAGCGCTATCGTAGCCCTCAGCTTATATCTGACTTGGCAGTTCGCCGTCATAAATGCTTCTGTTCTCAAGTCCAATTGTTTTTGCGTTGACAACTCTAGAGTGATTGATCAGGTGCAAACGACAACAGTTCGTGAGTTGTGATCGAGCAGTTCAGTTCTACCAAGAGAGGAGTTCTCAAAAGAAATCTATACTCGTCCTGCTCGAAGATGGACGCTGTCAAGCTGACGAACAAAACGGTGATCATCACTGGAGCCAACACGGGCATCGGGTTCCAAACTGCCATCGAACTCGCGAAGCGAGGTAAGCCTGGAGCTGCAACTTTTTAATTGCATGATAATTCTTATTTTCCAAATAGTTTAATAAATACTTTTATTAATTAATCCAAAGTTTATGCAGCAAGCATTTTAATAGGCAATCGACAATAATGTAATCAAAATATCTGAATATACTTAAGCAAAGCACCGCAGCCTTTACAAATAAAAAGCAACATCAGAAATGAGGGCAAAACATTAGGGTTCATCAACTTTGTAGGGCGTGCATTGTAATGCCCAAGACCCGTCACTACAGCTCATAGAATGAAGGACGTATGGGGATGAAGGGGGAGGGGCTTGGTCCGCGGGCCAAACCAAATACCAACAGTCAACAATTGATCGACATGGTCATGACCCTTTCATATCCAATCACAATAATTAGCAACGATTACCCATAATTCGGATCAACTTCCGTATTTGTTAAAAAGATTCTTCTTTTTGCCGAATTATGCCGCTAGTGCATGCGCATCCTAATCTTTAGATTTCTGTGGTAATACCATGTATAGTAATACCTTGTAGTACAACGATTACCCATAATTCAAATCAACTTCCGTTTTTGGTAAAAAAGATCCTTCTTTTTGCCGAATTATGCCGCTAGTGCATACGCATCCTAGGCTTTAGATTTCTGTGGTAATACCATGTATAGTCCCATGTATGCCATGTAGTGAGGTTTGATTGAAAATTTCAAACTCAGTCACTGTCAGACTATCCGTCCATTTTTCTTTGTTTTCTTTGTTTTGTTTTCTCTGTTTTGCTATTCCCCTATTTGTCATGCCCTATATCACTAAATGCTAACGTATTTCATAGGCCTACGTGATACACTGTAGACGTAATGTGATGCCATGGCGCTGCTGCAGGGCCGCACCTCATTCTGGCCTGCAGAAACGCCGAGCGGGGCGAGAAGGCCCGGCAGGAGATCGTGGCGGCCTCGCGCAACGAGGACGTGGTCCTCAAGCTGCTCGACCTCTCCTCGCTGCGCTCCATTAGGACTTTCGTGGAGGACTTTAACGCCAGTATGAGCTGCTGCTGTGAACTCAGATTTATTACGCTACCAACTAGGCAAACTGGGTTTAGGTTTTGATGCATTCATAATATACTGTTGATCACAGATGGATCTCTTTTGCTTTAGCGGCTTCAGCTCCATTAAAACTCGTTAGTATGCTTAACGTGTTCGAATATAATTATCCGCGTGTGACCATTGTCGGTAGTAAAATAAAAGAAATAAGAATGTGTCGGATTTCGTACGGATACGAAATCTATTTTGCGTTAATGCCGATTGGTTGATGAAGTCTAGTAAAAACTAAAGTATTCTGAGCTCTCGTGCTATGCAAGTATCCACTTTCTCTACCTATAGTAAGCCTCTACCGTACCAGATATGCCAGCCTTGGATTTTGTATTGACGAATGGACACGACGCGCTTGCAGTAACAGTACTCAATATAGCGCAGTCATTCTGTTGCGTCACCCGATCAGCTCAAATAACGGCTCAGCGCTGGTGGCACATTGCGACGTCAGAAGCGAGTACTTGGTTAAGTGTTTATGAAATGTTGAGAGCCTCTTCACCGAGTGACGACAAGTGCGGACCGTCGACATAAGTCTCTCATTATTATCAGCCTTGGGCTTAAATCCATTATAGACATTACTATACCGATGAAGTCTGGAGAAAATGCCAAATAAGAGTTCGCTCGCTTTCTTCTCGAGTTTAGAAATAAAATCCAGTTTAATTACGACACGATCTTGGCCAATCTTAAGCGTGGAATAATTACTGCCTTGCTTGTAACAGTTCGTGAAACAGCTGATTGCTTCAAAAATTGACTTGACAAATTTAACTACCGGTAATTAAAAGTGCTGGATATGTAAGATGTGTCAGAAAATACTTTTGTATCCGATTGTATTAGAAAATACAGTTAGCATAAGTTTGTGGATAATGCTAGATAATAGTGAGTTAGAGAAATGGCTGGTTGTATGCAAGCCTTTATGCGGCTGTAAGTGAAGTTAAGCAGACACGATGACGTCACTGGGGACCTGCAACGTATACAAGGAAGTGCATGCTATTTATGTGACTCGTGCACAGCGGAGAGTCGCCTCGACCTGCTCGTCAACAACGCTGGGGTGAGCACCGTGGAGCGCAAGGAGACGGAGGATGGGTTCGAGATGATGTTTGGAACGAACCACCTCGGTGAGATACACTGATACACTGATGTAGGGACGAACCACCTCGGTGAGATACACTGATACACTGATGTAGGGACGAACCACCTCGGTGAGACTATACACCGATACAGTCAAATCAAATCAATTATCCTTATTACGAAAGCGACAGCATATAATTACAGCAAGTAAGCAAAGTATTTTAAAGCTCTGACATATGAAACTCATATATACAAAGAAATGACATGTCAATTCAAAAATATGCGATTCAATTTAAATCTATCCTACTACTGGAGGTCACTTTTAATCGACTCGTATGTGACTCGGGTCATTTCTATCTGACCCAGGTCACTTTTACCTGACGAATCTGCTGCTGCCGAAGCTGAAGGCCTCTGCGCCCAGTCGGGTGGTGGTCGTGGCGTCCATGGGTCACAAGTTTCAGGGCAAGCTCGACCTTGATGACCTCCAGCTGACCCGCGACTTTTCGGGCATCAAGGGTTACGACCGCAGCAAGTCCGCCAACATTCTCTTCGCCGTCCACCTCGCCAAGCTGCTCCAAGGTAGCGCCGAGGATTGTGCACAGAGCAGTGGCGGCGCTGTGGAGTATGTGAGCAGAATACTTGCAATCTAAAAAACTCTCGCAATAAATAATTTTCTATTGCAAGCTACATCAGAATAATAATTATTGTTCTTTATGGTTTTTTGGAGCAACGCAGAGTTAGAGAAGCTTTGTATTGCAATGCTTTAGTTCAATGTTGGCAAAGACAAGCCACAGTATGGCAGAATTCGTGATTCGGCTATGGTTTCAAAACACTGTGCATGCTTGAAATAAGCGAGGGACCCTAGAGCGAACATATTGGGGTGCAGGGACGGGAGTGACGGTCTACTCGCTGCACCCCGGGGTCATTGACACTGAGCTGACTCGGGACATTGCGGAGAAGGGGGGGTGCTACAGCTGTGTGCTGTCGTGGATCAAGTGCTGCTGCTGCTGCTGCTACATCACCCCCACAGAGGGCGCGCAGACCACTCTCTACTGCTGCCTGGAGCCGAGCCTCGCCAACCAGTCGGGCCTCTACTACAGGTCTGTACCACTGCGTGTTCTATCTGTTCTATGTGCACTACTGACGATATTGCTAATATGGGTACTATGTGTGCCATGTGAACTCTGTTTAGCCTTGTTGAACATTGAATGCTGCCGCTTTACTTGTCAGAGCAGGTTCCATCAAATGACTAACCACCGATACGATCAGCTGACAAGCAGTCGTCATATGAGTGGGCTATAAGTAGCTACAACCAAAATCAAATTAAGTCGAAGTTTTTGCTTAAATCTAACCAATCTAGGGGAAAATTTGAATTTTATAGGAGAAAAAATCATATTTGAACATTGGTCACTTTGTTCTCTCACTCCCGTGCCCAAGAGTATAGTCTATGCTTACATGTACAGTACTGTAGGAACTATTGTGGCTCTTCTGCAGTGACTGTAAGGAGGAGAAGGCAGACTCGCACGCAAGGAACCCCATCATAGCGCAACGTCTCTGGACCCTCAGCGCCGAGCTGTGCAACATCCCTGCAGACCCTGCGGCACTCAACATCTCTGTACCAAACTAGCCCCCCCCTCCATCCTTGCCCCCCCCACATCCCTGCAGACCCTGCGGCACTCAACGTCTCAGTACCCAACTAGCAAACACTCCCCCCGCCCTGCCCCCCGCCCTCACTTGCGTCTGCCTCCTGGAACCAGCTGGAAGAATCCATAGAATAGTGTAAATTATGCTCATGTAAATTTAATTAGGGTTATGGCCCCTTAGCAAATTAAGGTTAGGGCTGGGTCGCAGACTCGCAGACTTACGTTTGTTAGTCGTTTTGCATCCTAAAGATTTAGTAAGGGATAGTTAATGGTTAGGGTTTGGTTAAATCATATAGTCAAGGTTGTCAAAGTTACATTCTGAAGTGGTGGGCGTGGTACGTGCACAGGACAGCTCAGCCTGAAGCCGCTGTGTGTGTCTTGAAACGCACGTCAGCGCGCGTGTCTCAGCCCGCCAGAGCGTGGCAGGAGGACAGACAAGCCATTTGAACACGGGCCTTATTCAATTAACGGTCCGCGTGTCACAGCGCTTCGCTGGGCAATGAATTAACCTTTGCTTTCGAATGTTTGACTTTCTACTCGCAAGTTCAATCTTTTATGCTGCGTTGAATAGAACGATTATCCTTTAGGGGTTTAGCTATAATTTACTTCGATAATTATGATTCAACCACTTTAATTTGTGATCTTCCTACCATTATAAATGTGTATGCATTGTCGCAGTAGTCTTTATGACCAAAGTTTCATTTCTTGCTGAGACTAGCGTTTCTTCCTTTAGCAAATTTTGATTATTTGATTTCAATAACAAAATCATTAAACTCCTTCATTAGCCCATTCCTTGGACTAGCGTTAGACGAGCTGGAATCACGGCACATTTGCGCATTGCAGGCCTGCGATTACAATAGCAGCGTATGAATTTGCTCTAAAAACAATAGGCTTTCGCGCTCGGAGCCTTTTCGTGTGCCACACATGGGCCTATACGGACAAACGCCAGTCAGCACTCTGAAATCAAGTCCTGACATTGTGACGGCAACTGCGTAAATAGTCGAATCATACACGACCCGTAACTGTATTACGCGTCTCGATGCTTCACAAGCGCTTTCCTTGAAGACTCACGAACTTTTTCAATCAGCTCCCCGCAGAGCTGGGGAGGGAGTTGTCTTTTATCTCACCAGGGAATTATTGCCCAATAAATCATCAGGAGCGCATTGTTCGCTTGAATACTCGCCAATCGCACAAATTTCTGCTTTCAATTGCTACGCTGCGACATTCGGCGTCGGCGGCCAGAACGGGAGTCCGAGAAATGAGAGCAGGGGAGCAGCAAGAATTTTACTTTGGGAGGGGTGGTGTTACTTTATATGTAAAGTGTGTCATCTGAAGCGAAAGAAGGGATATGGGGAGTGAAGAAGATCTGCTAAATTGATAATTTGACATCAATTATTTACTAATTGCATGATGAACAAATATAGCAGATTTGATTGATTGATCTTTGACACGGCATACATGTCTCCCTATCGTCCTTACCAAGGATCGTCTGATGGAGGTTGAGGGGGAGGACTGGCCAAGGGAGGGGCTTATTGCTAAGTTAACCGCCAGTCTACCGTAATTATATAACAAATTACCACATTCGTCCAAAAAAAAATTCCTTTTCTAACAGCATATACTAGCACGGCGTGCTGGGTCTATGTGTTGTCTGCTCCGCGTTACATGACGTGTCACAGTCACAAGTCGCGGCTGTCCAGACTCCAAGGCCGAGACGCCTGAGAGTTAACTTCTTCTACTGCGTGTCTATACATGTACCTAGACTAACTCCAAGGCCGCGACGCCTGAGAGTCAACTTCTTCTACTGAGCGTCCATCAATCAACGTGCGCAATCGGAAACCGTTTGTGCGTCTATCGAAAGCGGTCGTTTCGCCAGACCGCAGTGTGAGGCTTGCACTGTCGGTCAAAAGACCTTTTTCTGACACTGCCTCGTATCTGCCATGGTCTTGGCGGCTGCGTTTGTGGTCTTTTTGAATGATAGTTCAAGAGGGTTGAGCAATCGAGGTCGGGTTGATTTTCACCGTGGAATGCGAAGCGGAAGTGAGGCTATTCAGAGACATCGGTCATATTGGTTATACACGTCCAAATTGTGATGGCAGAAACAGCTGATGAAACTACGGTCTCTCTAATCAGCTAATCACTGTGTCAATCACTAAGTGACACAGACTTTGTTTGTCGTTCTTAAACTAAATCACTGCAGGTAGCCAACAAATCAATACAACACCCATTCAAACAATCCCCAGCCAGTTCTGCAATGTTGACCAATGTAGCCTATCCGTGAGCGACAGGGCTGCTGTAGTGTCCACTTTTAAGGACGAGGCGTACACCACAACTGCAGCAGTCAGCACCACGGGACAATTACCCCGTGTATATATTACAGACGCTTTCCGTCGCCCCATTTCGGTTCCATCTCGCGGCGCGTTGTAGCGGGTAATCGTCCGTCGAGCGCTGGGCGCTTTACGTGACAGCACGCTTTGTCTTGCGTCCAGTGACGAACGTTGGCGTTTAGAGAGTCCCGCCGCCGCGCTGTGGTAATTTATGCGCTGTACGAGTCGCGGGATAGCTGCGACTGGTCGGTAGGCTGGGTTTTTGGAACCACGTGCGGTATGTTAGCGCAGTTGACTAGTCTCACTGCAGACGGCTGAAAGAGGGTGGAAACAGGTCTAAAAACAAATCTGGGAAAAGCAACGCAGAAAAACTTAATTTTAAAGCTTAAATAGTACGATCGAGTAGTATTCAAATAAGCTAAAAAATGTAGAAAATTAGAATATTTGACTAATTAGGCCAATCGGTTAAGTAGCTTTTGTAGTCAATGATCGATTGATTATCCAATAAAATCTAATTTTTATTTCTATGGTGACGCATTCGGCAATCTACTGTAGTAGCATTTTGGCTGCCCTAATTATAGATTGTTGGTAGTTCGCGGATGTGACTTAGCTTACCTTTTATTTTGTGCATTGCGGTTGAGCGAGGAGTCTATAGCGGCAACGTCACGTTGATCTGCAAGAGTCGTTATTAATAAATCAGTTTTTTTGGCAACTTAAGGAATCACGTCAGAAGAGTTTGTGATGAACTCGACAACGTCTTATTGACTCTTCTGACGCACGGTGATACGTTCTGATTTAATATTTCAAAGAATCTATCGATGACTTCAGTCGACTCATTGATTTTATTCCGCGCTAGACGCAGTAGTTCTTCTCAATGAATTACAGGCCAGTGCAGCGGCTCATCAACGCCGATTTCATCACTAAGTGAGGTCAAATATTCCTTTTTTTTATGGGCGCCTATAAATGAAGGCTAATGTCATGATCCAGTTGTTACGCGGCGCAGGTCTATGGCGTCACATGCCAAGAGCTGACAGTCGATAGATTGGAGCCTAGCGTCGATCTGATCTAGCGAGAGAGGGAGCCACTGCGTCCAACGTGACGGGAATCACATTAATGCAGCTTTCTTGCATTCTACTTCGAGTCAATCGATGTTATATCGTCGGAAATTATTTCTCGAGTGTTGAAGTAGGTATCGTTTTAACGAGGCGTTGAGCGGATGGGTGTCTCGTTCTAATGGAGTCTGGATCATTGTTGCAGAAAAAACAACCTTTCTATGGCGTTTGTTTTGAATCGCTTTAGAATGGTAAAACAAATTGTAGGCAACTTTTTTGTCTGTTGAGTTTGAGTAAGCCTATGAGTATGTTTCTATCGCTGACACGGATCCGCTTGGAATCAGTGGAGCTGCGCGGTAACCTACTGACAAGTGTATGCCTAGTTTTTTTCTCTCATCTTTATTACTTCAAGACAAGACGATACAGAAATACAGGCATCAATCTGCATAGGCGTGAAGTGATAAGGGCAGCTAAAGAGGGAACGCATTCCCTGTGACAGCCACTATTAAACACCGGACAAACCTTAGCAATTTTCACATTATCCGGAAAAACACCAGTGCTCATGGAACAGTTAACAATTGCAGAAACAGGCTCAGTTATGAAACAAATGGATGACTTCATAATGCTAACAGGGATATTATCAATCCCAGAGCTACTTTTGTTTTCAAAAGATGAAGTAATATTTATAATTTCATTGGCATTTGTAGGAAAAAAAACAAAGGAGTTTATATAAGTTTTATTCAAATAATCCGAGAAATGCATTGAGGAAGACTGTATAGAAGATGCAAGCTGACTACCTATATTGACAAAATAGTCATTCAGTTTTTCTACAATTTCATATTTGTCTGTAATAGTTATAGTTATCAACACGTCAAGATGTTGGACTGGGATCCACGGCTCTCAACACACGTCAACAGTGGCTTACGAATGTCTGCATGTCATGGTAGAGATTCCAAGTTTGCTTTCGGCATGGGCTCGCTTTCCTCCCGTTCATCATCATTTGCTTAAACTTAACAACTCTAGCACGACAACACGGTCTACAATTAAGCATACTCTACGGCACATACCATGGTGTGTCACTCCGCAGCTTGATTGATTCGTTTTCCACTTCCGCTTGCCGCGGGGAAGACCTGACTGCCTGCACGTTTCATTGGCTGGATAGAGTGTCACGTGATTCAATGACAGTCCTGCCACTCATAGATCACGTGCCACTGGTCTATTGATCTCCCACAGTCACAACAACAGTCCCCGCAGGGCGCGGCTCCAGTGTCGAGCTGCGATCTGTTGATCTGGGCAGGCTCGGGTGCTCTGTAGGGCCGCAGTCTGGGGTCTCAAGCTCTTAGGCTATATACATGAAGCGACAGAGCGCCCTCTCCGTCGTATTTACGACACCACGGTGTCACAGAGTTAAAGCCAATACTAGGGATGGCTAGAATATAGGTACTCTTAGCCAAAGTGTAACTCCAGTTTAGGTCTGCGTATCTCTCGTACTTCTCCCGCACCTACGATTCAAGCATATGATGTTTTTCAATCTCCATGACATATTTTTGGTGCGTTAAAAGTGCAATATACATACATACATAAATACATAAATCTCCTGCACTCTCTACTATGTAGTCGTATGCGTGCAAAATTAATGCACATATTTCCAATTTATTATCAGCTGCCTACATTTCTGCATATTTTTGCTCCACGCCCTGCAGCATGCCGATGTGTGGTGAATCTGGCATGACTTCTTCACAGATTTTCCCTTAACCAATCTGGGACCAGGAAAAAAAATATTGATATACAATATAATTATAGCCCAGTGTAAGGACTTAGGTCTATTGCTCATTACGTTGCACCTAAATTTATATGCAGCTCTTATTTATTGGAGCTCGCAGCTGAAAGTGGACACATTTGAACACGATAAATTCGATGATTCAATAGATTTTTGCTTGTCGTTATGCGTCAGCTCATTTAGTGACAGAATTTATTTCAAAATCGAAAGCAATCGCGCAGTCAGTACAGTGGCGCCTCTACAAGGCTGGACGGGGAACAAGTCGCGAGTCCACAACGTATAGCTGATCCAGCATCAGTCGTGTTACAAATGACGATGCTCTGCGAGAGCGATGCGTCACTGCTAATGGAGGAAGCTCGCTTTCACTAAAATCTCACTGATAACTGAAAACTTACTAGGAATTTTTATTCTAAAAATAACTCATTGCCACTCTGCGCTATATTCAGGTTAAATTAGGGCTGGACATACAGAGCCGGTAGACCTTTTATAGACTGGGGTTTCAGCCAAGTTTTTAAACTGTGATTTTATTTCCTTGCCGCTGCGATGTTTGTGGAATTTCATGCCGGGTGCCCTATAAAGCTAGTGTCCTTCGTGAATCACTGGTTTTAATCGTATCATGCTATTGTTGGTGTATCTTGATCGCATGGTATCTTATTGATTCACAATAAACACGGTTACTTCATGAATTTGTAAGTTCGATCAGGGTCATTTAACGAGTTAAATGAAGTTAAGTGACAGTCAGTTATTTTTAGAACGCAGTTAATTTGTTGTCACAGTTTCCAAAGATACGACCCGGCTAGCGCGCCGGTGACAGAGACCCACTTAGCCCCTGTCCGCGACACGCGAGGTACAAGCTGACTCTGGCTCTGCGCGCTGCCCTGTCGACTATACGGGAACTACTGCGTGTCAGCTTGTGTTATGCGACGTGCGTGTGTGTGGATTACTGCGCTGATCCGAGGTTAACACGAGTTCAATGTCGACCTGTAGCTGTTGCTGATCCGCTATTTGATTAATGCGGGCGCGAAACTGGATCAGCGTTGCCAGGAGGATAGTTTAAGTTTCAGTGTTTAAATTGTTGAATTCGAACGATCTACACTTTTGATTAGATTAATTGAACCTCTGAGAAAAAAGAGCAAAGCGCGAAAGTTGATAAATTGTCCTTGCAGAGCTTGAGGCAGTAGAAAATGGTTCAAGTGTTCTTCTCTTATGCACTAGTTATTACGTATTCAGTATGTATTAGTTACATAGTGCTATTCTTGTATGTTAACCGGTGTCCAGCAGCACTGCAGAGGAGAAGAACTCTGGTGTCGAAAGGCAATAAACTGTCGGTGTTTCAATGCATAATAAAAAGGCACAACGTCTTTTTACAGAGAGAAGAGAAATCAAAATTCTATTTAGATATTCATCGACGATTGCTTTGCAAGGCTAGTCATCGCTCAGCGGCAGGAATATAAAAAATAGGAAGAAAAGGGGTTGGCCTATGGCCTACCGCCATACGTTAAGAACTTTAAGAACTTCCTGTGTCGGGATTAGCTTTCTTGGAATTGCTTCCTAAAATTGTTTGGACACTTGATAAAGCTTTTTCATTAGATTCACATCTTACTTCAAATACGTTTAGTGCAAAGTAAAATGATGGTATATCGGTATACGAAAGCTGTTGCTCATATTTCATTCCAGTCTACAGCCTCCTTAATGAGAGCAAAGCATTTTCCACTTACAACTCTTCTACAATCCCCGGGAGGGTCATCAACCTTTTATACCTAAGCTTCATTTTAAGACACAAATTCCTAATCGACTTTTAAGCAGTGTTCTTTGCGCTTGGCGCAGTTTCCGGTCAGGAATAAAATAAGACTGCGCGATGGCGTCATAGACCACATCATAAACCGATGGGGAAGTGCACGAAAGTTGCGGCTCTGACTCTAAGCCGCGAAACTCATCTAGGCTGTCGTAATTCTCTGACGTCTGAACGAGTGTGCTAATAACGTCCTGTTTGAGTACCTTGTTACGAGGCTCTCTGGTCACGTTGTTTCCCTGCCGTCGTCATTATGAGGGAAAACTTGTGTGAAAGAACGTCGTATATACTTTCTGATGCTAAAGAAAACCCTCAACTTTTTGTTATAGGAGATAATGGGACTCTTCTATACAGCCTCGGCCTTGGATTCACTGCTACGAGCGTAGAAAACGAAAAATTTGAGACGATGCAAAGTGTTTAGGCGCTTCGGTTAGTATATCGTAGAAACAGGGCGACATAAAAAAAAAACTAGAACACACGAATCGTATAGAGGCGTGTGTCTACTTAGCGTCACGCGATTAGATTCGACAAGGATATTTGGTGCAGGCTGGAAAAAAGACAATGGTTCAGCCTGTGAATGCATGCGTGGGCATGCATTCACAGATTCTGACAGAACGGTTTTAGGTAAATTCTTCGTAAAACAATTCTGCGTAAACAATTCTTCGTAAACAATTTTTCGTAAAGTCAATTCTTCGTAAAACAATTCTTCGTAAAACAATTCTTCGT
>JAQIWG010006859.1:0-12879 GCA_034695025.1 Chamaedrilus cognettii
AGCAGATTTCCAAGTGAAATTTTCAGAACTTGTGTCAAATTATCTTAGCTGCAATCCCTGAAAATTTCAAGGAAATAATTCTATACAATATATTCACATAATCTATTCTATAGAATATATTCACTTTTGGCCGAGTTATCGCGAATTCGCTAGGGGGTTGTTTTTTTTTATGCACCCTGTATATGTTATATTATTCTAAATTTATTGCGAATTCTTGTTCTATATTTATGAAATTATTTAACCTTTTTTGATTTGTCTGGCAGATACATACGAAAATAATGCTTACTTTCTCGGACAATACACAGCATCTAGTGTAAGTCCTCGGAGACTACTATTTATCCTGGTTTCATTATGAGAGTATAAACGCCGTTGATAATTTCCTTTTTAAAGTTGGTTCATTTTAGTATTATGTGATAAGACACGTCTGTTATTTGATGAGAGGCATAATTTTTCGTTTAATTTGGAAAAACTAAAAGTGCAATAACTGTGCTCAAAATAGTCATTTGTTGTTAGTTTCAGCAATTGTAGATTCTAAGCTGGGTATCGCTGAAGTTTGACTGTAGGGGACAGTGAAGTGTTGTATGAACCCGATTCTTTTCGCTTCTTTTCACTAATAGAGATGCCGATTTTGATTGCCAAAACACAAAACTTCCATGATAGCAAAGTAGCCGATGCTTTACAAAGCAGTGCACTGATTGAATGCTGATTGTTGCTGCACACAGCGCTCCCTGGCGGGCGCCGTCGAGCGGAGTGGCTACCCTGGCGCGGGGTCACTCGCGTTTGCGACGGTCAGCGTGTGGGGCGTGGACACGGCGCCCGCACAGGTCACCGTCAACGGAGCGGTGTGGAATGAGTTTGTCTACAACACCGTTACAAAGGTCAGTAATAGGCCTATGGTGCTTCGTTTTAAGTTGTCATTGAATTGCATCAGAGTATCATTAAGACACTAAGACATTGAGAATATTAAGACAGTTTCTCAGTTTGAAAAGACATTATATTAATAACAATCACCGTTGTTGATGTCCATTCTTAGGCATTACATGCAAGCCTGTAACGCCATGTCCGTGTTAACACGGGATAGACTTTTATATTTGAGCTGGATTTTTACAGCCAGATACCCTTCCTGTTGCCAACCAGAAGAATAAATTACCCTAAACGATGATTATCATTTAGCGATACTTGCGTTTAACAGCCTTGCTGAAGGGCCTGTAACACATGGTTTTGTAGTTGACAGCTTCGGGACTTGAACCCAAATCTCTTGGCTCTCAGCCCGTCGCTTTACCAATTCACCAGAGTGCCTCGATGTGGTGTAGTGACTTTTCTTTTAAAGACATGTACGTATATTTTATGGATGTACAATGTCTCTTTAGTTGTTTATGGATCTATCGTCTGATTGACAGAAATTAGATCATGATTATGATTGTTCATGACTTGTTATTCATAATTGTGAAAAGTCTATTTGTTATCTGCAATATTTTGATAATCATTGCTCTGGATTTCTTCTTTATTTGCAGGCTTTGGTGATATCCGAACTCAGTCTGACAATCACTTTGCCATTTACCATTACATGGTAATCTGCATTCTGCGTCAGTATGGATTAAGTCTAAAAAATTATGATATGTGACATTTTAGTACAGAACTGCTATTTTGTCAAAGTATAATATTAATATATATTTTTCAAAAAATGAGTCTGTTCGAATGCTTGTGCATTCGCTCTTGTCATCTTTTGATTGGTTGTGTATTTAAGCCATGAATTGCATTCATGATGAGCGCAGCAGGTATAGTAATAAATCACCATTTATCAGTAATGCAACTCCATTATTTGCAATGTAAACGCAGGTCAAATGTGGTCAAAATTTATGCATGCTTCAGAATTGGAGTTCAAGCATTGCCGCCATGATGCTTTAAATTTGCATAAAAATTGTTTTAAAAAAGTTTCTTGATTTAACAAGATTTGGGTATTTTATTATCTAAAATTTGGGAATATTTGATCTTGTTCTGCATTCGAATGTTGTATGACCGATGGCTTGCGCATCGCATCATTGTGGGAATGCTGAATAGGTAATAAGCTTCTACTAATAGTGCTTGAACAGTTCACTGTGCAACTTGAAGTTTCGTAGCCAAACATTGCCTAATTTGCAACAATTTTTATCATTTTGTAAGTATAACAAGTATAATGCGTCCAGTTCTCATAAACGCTCTATCACAGTCTATGATGTTACACAACAAAATTAATAGAAAAATTACAAATTTGTGCTTAATTATTTTTTACAAATTTAAATAACTTTTTTTACAAATTTCAATTACTTCAAATTTGTATAGATAACCAACTTTATGGAATAAGATGCGAGGAATCCGAATCTGAAGAAAATTCCTATAAAAAATTAAGAAATTTTTTAGCTAAACCTAATTGTCAGCAAACTGTGAGAATTTATCAAAATCTGAATGGTTATGTTTAAGTGTGTGTTAAACCTTCTATGCAAATTAAGTGTAGCTTTGATCCCCATTAAATCTACCTTTGATCCGAACTGCCAAAGTGAACAAATAAGATCGGCTGTCAAATACTAACTACTGAATTCAGGTAGAGTCAGTCGGCCAATATAGCATGATTATTTCTCAATTACTATGTTATAACAGATATGTTATAACAGATACAGTAGGCCTACTTAATGTAGTTTTGCACTGTTTGGACAACCGGATACCGTATTAAGGTCTATCAAAATAATCATATCAATATATGATACCTAGTACTTTGATAGTTTTCGTGTGGTCACACCACGTTAAGGTCATGGCGCTGACCTCGATCGAAAGCATGTTCTCCGGTAAGTTACATTATGGAGCTAATTTGCTATCTTACTCCTAATTAGTCCTCACTTGTAACGTCATTCTGATAATTTATCGGTTTATTCCGCTGAGCTTTTTAGTATTTATATCGCCTTGAATATATTAGTTAAGAACGGCATTAATCGACCTGTAATTCTTTTCGATGTCGATGATTCTTTCCAAAGCCTTGACTACGATCACACTAGTCAAGGCTTTGACTTAATTTCGTCTAATTCATCAGTGGAGAACTATCATTGCCAATTACCCAAGTGAGGTGACCTTTGTTGGATTCCAAGCCATGTTGGAATACGTGACCATGATGTGGCTGATATGATGGCAAAGGAAGCTACCAATCTTTCGTTAATTAACGAAGAAGTGCTGTACAATTTTTCTGAAGTCAAGCAATTAGTCAAGAACCGTCTAATAATCAAATGGTTGAACTCTGTGCCGTATAGGGTAACTGGTCATTCTTATCACGTCAACTTCCCAGCAGGTGGTGTTGGTCGCCGTTTATTGCGACAGAGTAAAAAAGCTACATTAATAACAAGACTGGGACTGCATGGATGTTTTCTGAAGAAATACCTGCATAAAACTTCACAACTCCGGTTTATGTGACGTGTGCAATATACCAGAAACAGTTGAGCGTTTTTTGTTCAAGTGTCCGTCACATTGCTTTCTTACTAAGAGTATTTCTGATGCGGCCAATTCGCAGAAGCAATTTCCAACTGTTGCTCTAGTTCTTTTTGAAGAACCGTATCTGCAAATTATTTACCGCTATGTTTGCTCACATAGTATTCGACTCTAGGAGAAGCATCTATCATGTTTGGCTATTTAAACTCTGAGCTTCCATTTTAGGTTGTCGAAAACAAACAAAATCCTAATTAGTATTCTACTCCTAATTAGTATTCTACTCCTAATTAGTATTCTACTCCTAATTACTATTCTACTCCTAATTAGTTATGTCCAATACGCCAACATTAGGCCTCTGATGCCCATGCATATGCATAAAAGACTAGCACAGGAAGAACGGAGAGGGGGAGGTCTAGTAAAGTGGACAAATCCGAAACAGGAATGGGGTGTGGTCAACATGAGCAATTTTTGGGAATGTCTTTTTTGCATAACCCCTTAGCGTTTAGGCATTTATAATAGAATATTTGTGACAATTGGCGATGTGTAATGTGCTGCAGGGCTGAGAATGTTTTCTTTCGCTCGCTGCTACCGTCTGATGAGCAGTGGTTCAACGACAGACAAGCAGCTGCTCAGCAAACTGAGGAAGGCGACGGGATTCTCATTTGTTAACTGCCGCAAAGCACTGCAGAAATTCAACAATGATATTTCACAGGTACTCAAGCTTTCAGTGTGAACCTCGATGAGCCTTAATTGCAATGTGATGATGATAGCGTGACCGCTGGTATGTGATTTTATTGTAGATCATGTGATTGGCTAAGTTATTATTGAACTAACATATATTTATATGCTATACAAAGGTAATTTTTTACATCTTGATCTGTACGTACGGTATGCTACAGTACTTTTTTGCTGGACTTCTCTACATAATGACATTTAAGGATAGACTTTGCATTTGGCTGACTATAAACAAACATGTAAAATAAATAATTTACACTTTTGTATATCTGTTTGGTTGACGGTGCCTTGACCATGTATAGGCGGAGGCATGGTTGCGTGAGGCTGCCCAGAAGGAGGGATGGGCCAAGGCTTCAAAGCTTCAAGGTCGACCGATGTCACAGGGGCTCATTGGTCTGACAGTCCACGAGAAACATGCGGCCATTGTGGAGGTGCGTAACTTTGTGAGCCGAACTTTGTTTGTGCGGTTTAGTATTTATTTTTACATTATATTGCATTTTGTTTTTTGTATGCTTGGTAACTTGCTTTTTGATGCTGTCACATTAAAACATTTAAATTATTGACACTGAATGCACGCAGATTGCTGGCGTGAGAATTTGTGGTTCTTTGTCTCTCTGTCTGCTTTGTCTCTGTTCTTAGTCTCTGACATTCTTAGTCTCTGTTCTTAGTTTCTGTTCTGAATCTCTGTTCTTTTCTTTGTTGTTAATCTCTGTTCATGGTCTCTTTTCTTGGTCTATGTTCTAGCAAACACCTGTTAGCTTACAAAGTTATATATGTGATGTTGACATGTTAGGCATTCAGATTTGCTGCGGCGCTGATGTGTGTATTTATCGTAAAAATGCGATAAAATTGAACATGAATCAGTGATAGTTGATCGCCGCTGCCTAGGCGATGATGAACCATGAGTCGTTTGATTGCAGGTGAACTGTGAGACAGACTTTGTGGCGAGAAACGTCAAGTTTCACAGCTTTGTGTCACTCATCACAAGCACGTTTCTGCAGCATGGCTCATCATCCGGTCAAAGCAAGGTTAGACCTTCCGGTGTATTTAAGCAGTGACTGTGAATAATAAGTGTATTTTAAATATAATGGACCAGTACGTTGATATGATGTTTTCTGATTGTAAATGCTAATATTGAACATATTAGACTCAATTCTCTATTTATTACTGGTCAATATATTAAATCTTTGGCATGTTCCAATGTTGTTTCGTCTATCGTGCAGCCCTTTCCTTGCCTTCTAACCAGCAAACACGGTGTGTAGATTTAGCCTGGTTGAATTTGACTCGCACAGGAACATATTGAATTTTTTTTATCTCTGCTTTTTTGCAGCTGATTCTTGATCAGACGGCGTTCAGCAGCCTGCTAGTGGAAGGCCAAGGTCGTACGATCGGCGACCTTACGGCGCTGGAGGTCGGGCACATCGGGGAGAACATCGCCGTGCGCCGGGGCGTGTTTGTGCGCGCAGAGGGGCAGGAGCTGATCTCCAGCTACGTGCACACCACCGGTGCGCTTTTGAACCCGCACGCTATTGACCCTGCTGTCTTAACAAACAATTATATTATGCTGGTAAATCGCCTACTGCACTCATTATGAATTTATTAAGAGCGCAGTGTTTATTAGCATTATTAATTAATTTTTTGTTTGTTTCATTTCTAGTAATCAGTTGTTCAATGACGAGTTAAAGCTTTTATCCTAGATCTACATATATGGTAGTATTCATCATATCATATGAAATTGATCTTTGTTCAGTATCTTACTGCGATGGATGGCCAATGAAATGATTGATCAAATCTTGACTTCACAGTAAACGACATGCTATTAGAAATTTGTTACTGTCCTTGGCTTAGTTGAGTTGCTATTTCTTTAAGTTTTTTGTTTTTTATGACTAGACTGGCGTACACTGTAGGCCATGCTGTTTCTTGCAGAGAAATGGCTGATTAGTATTTTTTCAATTTTTTGTTGATACGCTAGTTAAATTAATACATTATTTATTAACTGATAATTTGTTTTTACACTGTTAATTAGGGCACTATGAATTTGGCGTCAAGTTATCTGACATGGAATATTGTTGCTTTTTGATTGACTGTACTATTTATATCGCAAAATTGCTATCTAGGCATGAAAATTTTGTAATCCATTTGGAATTATCTCTCAGTTGAGTTGGCAGATAATTTAATTAAGTTAACGCATCTAACTTACCTTATCACTGCTTAACTTCCGAATGCATTTTTTTGCATTACCAGGGCCTGCCTTGCCGCACTCTGGCGCGCGTGCGCAGTGCACGATGGGCAAGTATGGCGCGCTAGTGCTCTACTGCGCCTCCAGCGCGCCAGAGCGCACCGAGCCGGTGGAGGAGATTGGGCGCCGGCTGTGCCAACACATCGTCGGCATGAGCCCACTGAGCATCGGCTCTCAGGAGGACGAGCGGTGCTCGCGAGAAGCCGACTCGGCGTCAAGAACATCGGCGGATCACAACGGTGTTCAGGAGAATCTGGTGGTTCCTGAGCATAACTCGCAGTTCGCCGTCACAGACAAGGTGGCGGTAGAGCGGTGCGAGGACGGCAGTGTGGATGCGCCGATGAAGCCGGCGGCGGAGGAGGAGGAGACACAGCTCGTTCGCCAGGAGTACATGCTCGACACGTCGCTGAGCGTCGGCGCGATGCTGCAGCAGAACGGCGTCACCGTGCTCGACTTTGTGCGACTAGAGTGTGGCGCGCCGGACGCACCGATATGCGCGGAGGATGCGGGTGCAGCGGCGGCGGTGAAGGCGGCAGTGCACGCAAGCGCTGCGTGATGCTATGGTGTTTGAGGTAGCCATGGTGGACCAACGTGGTGTGATATATAGTGTTACTGCTTTGACAGTGTTCAGTGACATTATTTTTTACTAAAAGTGTGCTTTAAAAAATGAACAATAGGTTTTTTATGATACTTTTCGTAATGTCACGCTTGTGGGATAAAATGCATTTATCATATCGGTACGATTTCTTTTTCTACCGTGTATAGTAGATTTTACTACCTAATCCTGATAAAAACATGCGTTGGGTTAAGCCTGCTCCTTCTAAAATAGGCTTATTGCAACTGGTCAGCCTCTAAAACCGTGTAGGCCTTCGATACCAGTCAATTTTCACAAGTAAAGCAAAGTCTGCTCGCTTCAAGTTAAGCATAAAATTTGCATCAAATCATGATTTTTGGCATAGTACACCGACTGAACTTAACACTGAGTCTCTGACAGTGACCATGCCTGTGGCATGCTATCAAATAATTATACAAACTTTGTATAGTACAGCCTGTACGATGTCAATATGGTGTGGCTTTGATGCGCCAGACTTGTTTAGTTTAGGTCAATAACTGGTTGATTTCTTTTCGTATAAAAATCAATCGGCAAAGAGATCCTTGTGGGGTCTATGACTGTGAGTAAGGTCTCTTGAAATGAAGTGAAATGCTATTTCATATTTGTTATAAGTGTTGCTGTATCATTCAGACTCCGTTCATGATAATCCATTCATGATAACTCAGTGAATGCGATTTTGCTACATTATAACCTAAAATTTGTTTTAATATTAGGAAAATATTCCTGTTCGTTAGAAGTATGAGAAGTTAATGAATCTAATTTATGTTGCATTCACAGCTTACTGTTTCTTTTTTAGTGTAATTAAGGTCCAAGAAAAACATTACTGTTAAATTTGTAAATGTCAGTAACATTGCTAATCGGGGCTTTGCAGCTTTAAGTAGAAATGCACACGAAGTCATGGCAATTAGAGCGTATGTTTTTGTTCTTTTTGACAAATTTAATAGAGTTGACCCAAACTTGGATTATATCTAAGCTTATTAGTGGGTTATCGTTCTAGATAGTTGCTGCTATTTGAATTTAGTTCGAGCGTGCCAGAAGTTCGTTTTTATTAAATGCTTTTTCTTTAATTTAGTTTCATTTCTCGGTTTAAATAGGCGCAGCATTCACTTTTTTCGTTATATATTATATGTTCAATATTAAAATTAAGCACAAGTTGTTATTATTCTTTTCACAATGTCACACTCATAAGAGATTTGCAAGGATATGTTCGAGCAACTGCCAGTTATATAAGTTAAGGATTAGTCACTTATTTCTTTTGTATTGCATAACGAAAACGGGTTTTATTTTTTTAAGTTTATTAGAAAACATAGTTGAGCCATTGATATCAATGATATGAACATAATATATAAAACACGCATCAAATTGAAGCTTCTAGCATCCACCAGATCATTGAGGCATTTCTGAATATACATATACGACAAACGTTCATAATTCAATTCATCACATCAATAGAGTCATGAACATTAACATCAACGAGATGTTATGAAGTTGAACAGTAAGTACAAACATTATGTCGTAGAACCTTAAAACACATCCACCTTTCACATCAAATACACTGAAGCTTGAAAAGATGCGGTGTGGCAGTTAATGCTGCACTTTTAGCGTACATTGCGATTCAAAGTGCACCACAATATCTGCGCTGCACTCCCGTACAGCATCTACATACACGGAGACCATCAGTCTGATGTTAAGTCATTGTGCACAGTGATTTTCCCAGAACCCCCTCACTGGGGCGCAAAACCCCCCAAAGTATGACTGGACACCCCCAAACCTCGGACCCCATTCGGGGGGTGTTTTTGACAGTCTAAAACGATTTTGGTTATTGCCTCTATAACTCTAAAACTTTATGATGCAGTAATGATTTTTTGAAAACAAGCGCAAGACAATTAGGGGGAGCCCATTGATGGGGGATTCAGGCCCCACTCCCACTCGGTTAAAACTAGGCTGCAAAAGTTTGTAGATAAATTTTTGTCATCATCCCTCCCCCCCCCGCCGGTCGCGAGCTATGGAGAAAGAGATTTGCCAAACACCACCCAAGATTTTGAAACACCCCCTCAAACAGAAAATCCTGCGAAAAAGCATGATTGTGCATGGCTAAGATTTTATATTTATATGCAAACTGTTTGAACTTAATATATCTACAATTGAATATTGTACTTTTAAATTTCTCCTCAGACAAAGTTTAATTAGATAACGAAGTTATTATACTTTAAGAAACTAAATATATTTGCATAACCAATTTTGCATTTTAAGTAAAATCTCTAAATTGGACAATATAAAAAACAATTATTCTTAACATGATTCATCTTTATTGATGCATGTACGGCCAGAATTCTGTAATAAGAAAACTACTCGACTGATTTCCTAAACTAAGTTCCACACACACAAAAAAGCGTACAGCAACACTGTAAAGCATAAAATTTTTGCTGCACGCTTTTTTGCGGTTTTGTCTCTCAAAAATTTTGATGCACTTAATTTTCGCGTTTTTGAGGACTTCCCATTATAATAGCTGCTGCTGCTTTATATTTGCTGCATGTAATTTTCAAGAGTTTTCAAATTCCCGTTTCGCGAAATTCGCGAAAATGACATA
Organism: Chamaedrilus cognettii; assembly: GCA_034695025.1. NCBI lineage: Eukaryota > Metazoa > Annelida > Clitellata > Enchytraeida > Enchytraeidae > Chamaedrilus > Chamaedrilus cognettii. The sequence goes on from JAQIWG010006859.1 coordinate 9,631, forward strand.
CACGAGAAAATTTCATGTTTTACAGCCTACAGTGACTCAAAAATAATTATCCCCTAGCGAAATCGTGAAAATTCAATCAAAATTAATATCTTTCATTCATATTTTCAGGGATTGTGGACGATTAAATTTGCAACAAGATCACCAACTTTCATTTAGAAATACGTTTTAGTTCAAAAGTTGGAAATGTTTGCGCAAAAAGTTCAAAAAAAGGAATTAACAGTGCGATATCGCTATGGAATTATTATATTTTGACTCGGTCTGTATTCGAAAATCTGCTTTACACCCATTAAAGTTTTTTACGGGCCTGCATACACTGAAAACAATACATCTGAATTGAAACAGAATCCTGAAACGGCAACTACACACCAAATAAATTTCTACACAAATGAGCATAACGATAAACATGTACCATATAATGATGTTTAAAAATTGGCGTACTTCATTTTCAATTTGAAAAGTTCAGTAGTTCAGAGACAAATTTCTGTGAAGTTTCAAGCTTTCTATTTGTGCATATGTAATCTACATTTATCGCAGATACGATTTCATTATTTGCTTTATGCTTTGCATGCTATTTCTGTTATTTATGCTTCATACTATTTTTTACAAAAGAAACTTAATGAAGATGCATTGTTTATAGCCAGCCTACTATAAATTTATTATGCTTTATTCTCAATATTATCATTCTATTCTAAAATAAACATTTTTATTTGAATTTAAATGTAAATGGCTTGTAAGGGCCAAGTAAATCCTAACACGACATTCAGGCTCTATAAACAAAATCTATCATAAAATACTTTTTTGAATTTCATAATGATAATTTAGCTTCCGGTGTTCAAATATATAACAACTTAGTTTCAATAATACGCCAACAACATAAAAATAACTATAACCATTGCATCAATCTGCAAATCTGAAAATTCTATTAACATTTACAACAATTCATGATCGTACCCTTTATTAAGAACAGTTTACCCTTCATAACGTCAAATAAAAATTATACAGAAATTTGTTAACAGCCGAAGCATATTGTTTTCGTATAATATAATACTAACAACATGCTCGTTGTAATGTAACAGTAACATCAGAATATGAGCAGTTAAAATGTATATTGCATCAAAGAAATTAACTGTTTATGAAACAAATTTACCCTACTTGGTTCATTCTCTTGGCCTTAACGCTTATAATACCGCACGTTACCCTGTCTCAGTTCTATAGAAACAAAACAAATGATAAAAATAAACTTGTAAAAAATTTTGAAGATCAGAAGAGATAAAAAGCATACAGAAACTGGTCCATAAAACATACATGCACACTGCATAATATAATCATCAGGGACTGAAGACGCATTACAAAATATGTTAGATGTTTACGTGTAATCTCACAGCGACTGTTAACATTCTTTACTTCAAGTTTATATTTCAAGATATTAATTAAATCAGAAATCTTGTAAAATACAGATATACAAAATACAACCTTTTCTAGCTACAATGCTGATGCATGAAAATTTATACTATGGCAAGATATAGGCAAGATTGATCTATCTCTCATATATGAGTGATCGATAGATCGGGGTCACGCATGTTGCACCTTTTCAACAAAAGTTAAAGATTCAGCTAAATTTAAAAGTTGCATTCTTAAACTCAAAGCCCGGTGCAATACCATAGCCTTACAGTGGGTAAAACTACATGAATAACTCGAGGGGTTCCTTAGTTATCAATTTGTCATACGTCTCATTTAAAGTGTTAACGTAGACATTAATGGACTTCTAGCTAAAGCAGCAGCTACAAAATAAATAAATAAATGTACTTGACCGAAGATAATGGAAAAAAGCTTTGAAAAATAGAACCATAATAAATTCAAGCTTCACAATAATATCAAGCGCTTTCTGTTATGATAGCAATATCGAGACGCATTCACAGCTCACATCAGATTTTGTTCAAATCTTGAACAGTGGGCTAATAGAACTCGTTTTATCTCTGTTAATTATGTGACCGACTTGATTTAGCATAAAAATTGCTGCTCTGTTTCAGAATTTGCTACATACCATGAAAATAACATGCATAGTTTCACGTACTACTGCTTGTCATTTTCACGGTATGCCTCTCTGAAGTCTTGCTGTATTTAATTTTTGCGTTTTTGAGAACGGCCTATTATATACAGCTTCTGCGACTTCATTTTCGTGCCATGTAATTTTCGTGCATTTTACCCATTCGCAAAATTCCCCAAAATTACATGCACGTGAAAATTTCAATTTTCACAGTATGCACTTCCTGCATTCTATCCCTTACCAACTAACCCAACGTTACATAAGAGCGTGATTTTATGCATGCAGAAAAAGCTGCAACGGCGAGGTAACGTCACAATAAAAATGGCTGCAGTTGCAAGCACACGCACGCAATATCAGTCGATGGAAATGTGACGTCATTTCGTCGCTTGCATTTTTCTCCGTGCGTGCACAAAATCACAACTTTATGCATGCGCTGGATTGTACGCTTAGAGCTGATTAGAATGGTGTTAGTTCACCGAGATCAATCTGGTCGTAGCTGCGTAGCGCTCCATCGATGAGGCCGCGAAGGTCGTTGTCAAGCTTCAGCAAGGCTGCGAGCTGCCTCCATGGCTGCTCCGGGGCGCGCCGCCGCTCGGCATAGCGCTCAAACGTCAACTGCAGAGAAGTCTGAACGTCGCGAAATTCATTCACACGCTCGAGACTCAGCAGCTTTGTCGGTACTGCGGCAACAGAGAAATAGCTTAGAAAATTGTACCTGCTTGCACATATCACAAATACATAACATTTAATAGCTCACTGTGATTTGTCGATAACGCTATTATTCGACTAAGAAACTTGAGCACTCGCCCAACAGAATGAAATTAATTTATGAAAGTTCTTCGAGAGACAATTGTCTCTCGAAGATATTTCATAAATTAATTTCGTTAAACATATTGATTCCGAAGAAAATAAGCTATGATTTGATACAATACTGCAGCTAACAGATCAGCTCATAGTCAATGATTTAGTCCTAATTTTACACCACAGTGCACCTAGCAGACTAGCCAATTTTTAACTGATCAAACAAGCAGCCCCCCAAAAAAATTATTTCTAGATTCGTTATTCATTTAATTTTGATTTCTTAAAACTGTATTAAAATTGGTTCAATTTTGTGTTTGATAATTTATAGCATTGATATAGCATTGATATAGCATTGATATAGCATTGATATAGCATTGATATAGCATTGATATAGCATTGAT
>JAQIWG010006860.1:0-12879 GCA_034695025.1 Chamaedrilus cognettii
CAATGCTGACAGACTGTGCGCACTTCATATCATCTCTCTACAGATCTTCCTACTCCGGGCTCTAACCTACCAAGCCTACTCAATTTCAACTGGGAAGGCCAAGGCCAACACCACGAAAAATACACTTTTTTCTTCTTTCATCATGGCATCTCAACACCTATAACATTACGCTTTCATCTTGGGGAGACCATTTCACTTTTTTGAGGGGAGGCCACTGGGGAGGCCAGATCTCTATTTGGGGAGGCCTGGCCTCAAATGTAATGCATGTAGAACCGAAACTGGCGACAACGCGCAACAAGCTGGCAGGAAGTAGGGGCGGTTCAGGAGTTATTGGTGAGGGAAGATGAGCCCCCGCTGCGTGCTGTGTCGCGTGTTGAGTGGTCTGCACTATAATACGACGTCACTGCACTTAAGTGTCACTTTGAGCTGCACTCGTGCTTCTAACCGTGACCCAGTGGCCTATAACAACTAGATCACTCAAGACTAGTGGTCCGGGACCCGGATAGCGGGAATACACTCAGTGGGAGCTGTTTGGATTTTTTGACGGAGTAATTATTCTGAATTACTATACGCGCAGTTTAGATGTGAGAAGCGTAGCGCAGGGTTTTAAGAGGCCAGTACGGCGCAGAAGTTCATGACAATTCTGCGATATAGCCTAAAATACGCTTCAAAATTATAACCTTCTCTTTGGCAGTGCTAGGAGAGCAGCGCTGCGCTTGGCATCTCTGCGCCCCGCACCTGGGCCGCTTGACATTAAATCTCGATACGGGCACAAAATTTACCTTAGAGCTTAAGTGACAGTCGTTGTGCCTATTAAATATGCTCAGTGTTCACCCCCCTCCGCACGCCTCCCTTGCCCCCCCCCCCCCCTCCGGCCACCTTGAGCAAAAGGCAACAAGAGCGGTCAATATTAGCCCGACTGTCCGTTAATTCAACAAACGCGCTTCTAATCCTTTGATGAGCACGTTGAGCTGATCAATATTGATCGCCGCCTGTTGACAAAACATTTCACAATGTTGTGAGGGGGCTAAGCCTACATGTACAGCCTACATGACGGTGTATAAACCTCAAATAGTATCGCCAACTAAACGTATAGGCGTGTTGCTATGAATCCATCTTTGCGACTGCTCTCGTGTGCAGGGGTAAGCTGGTATAAGGACTGCATGGTTAGATCAATGTTAGTACATGTAGGCGTGGAGGACACTGTACAAAACCAATTGTATAGGGTCATACAGCGATAAGCTTAGTAGCTGAGATCCATTATTTGGGTACGAATTGCTTAGGCCAGACTGATATTGCTGGTTTGGATATTTGTCGCCATTTTCGAAACTGATCCTAAGGCCATTAGAAGAAAACTCGACACATGACTTGGTTTTAAACTGAACTTGTTAGTGAAAAATGACCACTAGCCTACTGATCTAAAAACAACAATAACAGATTGATGCTCTAAATTTGCAATTCACAGTTCAGATGTTGAAGACAGGTATAACTCGCGTTATCCATTTTAAAAAGCGCAATATCACATACGATTGAAGCAAAACTTGCCACAAAGAAAACCATTGCGAGGATCGTAGGCACACACGTAGGCCTACTATAATCATTAACCATCACACGTTTAGCATCTGAAGTCAGTAAAACGAGTCTGCGATGTTTTATGTAGTTGGTTGCGTATATTCGCCTTGAGATGTTGATGAAATAGGGAGAGTGTGTGTTGCGTAGGTAATGTTGATGAAGTCACATCTACAGCGGGTTGTGACGTCACGTCTACGGCATGTAGATGTGACGTCACGCCTACAGCGTGTAGATGGTGCCGCCCCAGTCTGACTTGCGACTGTAACCAGGATTCGTTGACGTCATGTGATGTCCCACTGCACAGACACACAACAAAGATATCATTTCGCGCATTACAATTAATCGCACAAAACATCTGAGCCAATTTATTGAGACTCAGGCCCGCATTTACACGCGCTATCAATAAATGATCGTTTTAAATAATTATCGAAACAAATAATATTCTAGAACAAAAGTTTTCCATGTCTTGAGATAACTTAAGACTCTGCCTTTTAGAACACAACGTCTGGTTTACATCATCAACAGCAGCCTACATCTATTTCAAATAAAATAACAAAAAGGCACCGTCATGATACTGGCATAACCTAAGTTTATTTAGCGTACACAATGTCACAGATCTACTTTGCACGCGTGTAGCAGAGCTTTATTTTACTCAATTCATCATTAGGCCTATGTATAACGTTAGTCCATCAAAGTTTGCCGCTCCAATACCGCTTTATTCATACACACGCATCTCCTCCATGAAATTTTGAATGAACACCCAATGGACGGTAGTCAGTTATAAACCACTGCAATGAAAAAAGCTTCCAAGTTCAATTAACACAGCGTGAAAATGGCGCCATCGCGTTACTAAATGTGTAAACGTGTACAAAATCCTCAGGGATTAACACTAGTTAGACTACAGCTTAAGCTGCTCAAGCTGCACACGGAGCCTGCGCATGCGTGGTGACGTACGTATGGTGGTTTTGATGGTGCTGGGGTGGTCGCGTCGGTGCCAGGTGGACACGCGCAGAGGGTGCCCGAGCTCAGGGGGCACCACAGGGATATGGTAGGTGCGGTTCTTGAGAATGCGACTGACAAACACAATCTCATGCGCTACCATTGCTGACACGGCACTGCACGTCGTGTCCGACAACCAAGTAAAATAGAGCGATCGGCCGCCATTGCGATCAAAATTGAGCCACTGCCTAGCATACCAACAGCTTGCAGTTTCCAAATATGGATAACAGTTCGATGCAAGATTCAGTCATACGTACACTTTCGTGTAATTTAAACAAAAGCTAAGCGTTTGCTCAACCCTTATAATTCATAAATCGTAATGAAAGGTAAGGTCATGTAGGACTTTCCCAATTCTTAGTTCCATATTTCTCATGTATTTTATTTTCCCTTAATTGACAATATTCATTGTAAACATTCATTTATCATGATCATTACATCGATCGCATGACACGAGCATTACTCAACAAGCTGCAGCCCTCCACACGCAGTCTACATATAATGACAAGCATAGGGAGGACATGCAGACACGAGTTAGCCTCATTTTAAAATTTATGACATTACATGTATATGATGTACGCCTATCCTAGTTCAATAAAATTCAGCTTAATCAGAAAAAGATACAAAATGCCCGCCTCATTCTACAAACCCCACTAGAACCACGCCGCCCGCAGACACCCCTCCTTGCTCCCCCGTCCCCTCCCCTTCCCTTCTCCCTGCTCCCTTCTCCCTGCTCCCCCCCCCCCCCCCGGGGCAGCTCACCTGTGCTTCACCCCGAGCGTCTCCCTCTGGTGCAGCACCTCGTTCTTGTCCTTGAGGAACTCCTTGCCGTGGTCATACAGCGCCTTGAGCACAAAGTCGAGCGACTGCGCGGGGGCCTGAGGGTCGACGTAGCAGACCTCGTGGCGCATGCTCGACAGCGTGTGGTGCCGGTTGATGCGGTTCCACGGCTCCTCCGTGTGGGCCGTGTGTGTGGGTAGCAAGCGGTGTCTCTCGCGCTACACACACCATCACACACACACACAACAAACGGCTTTTTTTCCGTGTGGGCCTTGTGTGCGAGCAGCAGGCGGTGTCTCTCACGCTACACACCACAGTTACACACAAGTACATGTGCACATACCCTCACGCACACACATGCACCTAAACGCACATCATAAATAAATGCATGCGTATTGCATAACGTTGGCAATGTTGCCTGGGCAGCATTGCGACTATGTTGCAATGCTGTAACACCCCTAACAGCGCGCGTGGTTTGTGCGCAACTAATTGTTGGATCAATTATAGTTGTTGATGTAAACTGTTTGCGTCAACGTTTGTTTTGGAATCAACTAATATTGGCTAGGCCAGTTTTTGATAATTAATTCCGTATAGCCTATAATAATGTAGCGCAGTCTAGAACTCTAGATTATGCTAGCTACTTACGTCGGAGTACCTACGGCCTCTGAAGTTGTCGTCGTTCTCGAGCCTCGGGAAGGGGTAGGGGTCCCTCGAGGACATGGGGTAGAGGTACGGAACGATCGGCATTCTGCTCACACAGACCTACTGGCCGAACTCTAGGCTACGAGTTTTATGTCAAAGAGTAAGGGAAACGTAACGTAAATTACGATCAATTTATAAATGTCATAAATAAATGGTCAAACGTAACTAATTTCGATCATGAAAAAACGATCAGGCCTAGCCTTATAGGCCGATAGGCTAGACTTCTAATTTGATGCAAAATAATTGTCAATAATTTCAGTGAATAGTCGCTTCAATAAGGCATTTTGACGTCACTTATGATACGTAGGCCTACTGATGCCTCTGCCAATTACGTTAGTTTATTTCCAAATAGTTTATTTCGTTTGGCTAACTGTAGGTTGCTAGACTTCGATTTGAAGTGCGATTTTATTTTGTAGTCCGAATTAACCAATCAGATTATAAGATACAATTCGTTCATATATTTTTGTTGGTTAATTCGGACTACAAAATAGAATCGCACTTCAAATCGAAGTCTAGCAACCGGCCTTAAGAGATATTTAGCGCCAAAAGAAGAATCGAAAATAATGAATTTTAAGTTCTCGAAATAAGGCCAAGAACAGCCTTGACCCGGCCGTGAACCCTGGCCAAGTGGCCATGAACTTATAAAAATAATATTGTTAGACCTAATCTAAAAATGATCCTCAAGGCCCCTGTATACACTGTAGGCTACTGGCAGTACAGTGTATCTCATTGAGGTAATATAAATTACCGTGTGTTTGGTCGAAACTATAATTTAGGGTGTTTTTATGTGTTTGAAACCTAAAGCGCTCGAAGGCTATACTCAATTAAACTTTCGCATCTTTCATGCTGGACAGTGATTGCAGAGGTGAACCTGCAGAAACTCGAGGGTCGGATGATCGTGCCATAGCAAGCGTAGACTTCATTCGAGCATAACGGTCAGTTTGCATACATGACATTAAAGCCTACCGTGTATTTTTGATTTTAAAACAGAAATTTTGATGGTTAGGCTTACTAACAATTGATGCAGCTGATGTAATGATGTCACCATATTCGAGAAGATTACAATGTCACACACCTATCTGTTGATCTGCCTATTGCACTTTCTTAGTTTTGTATGTTAACGACATGGCTGATGACGAATTAAAAATTCACACAATGAATCGATCAATAATAAATAGAAGTCAGAATGTTTTTTGCATTGTTACGCAGTGTCCGGGGGGAACAGAGGGGAGGTATTGGTGAGAGGGAGGATGATGGTCGCAGGGGGTGTGATGGTGGCTGCCCAGACGGGTAACACTGAGCGGCTGGTGGCCCTGCTGGCGGAGGGTCACTCGGTTCACGAGACGAGTCTCGATCTCATGACCCCGCTGCATGAAGCGAGCCTGGCAGGAGAGCCGACCTGCGTGAGGGTGCTGCTGGAGCACGGCGCCAGTGTAAGCGCGCGTGTGGGAGCCAAATCCAGGCTAGAGGGATTTTTCAGATATATTAGTTGTGGGATTTAAAGCGTGATGCTACGTTGATTACGAATCCTACCGACCTACGTATAGCTTTTGTTGTGAATTATGCATGACATGTATCCTAGCGAGAGAATAGTATAATTGTGCTAATGAAATATTTATTGGTATGAAATTATTTACATTGTCATTTAAACGCGTGTTTGAAACAAATTTTAAATTAATAAATAAAATAGATAATAAATAATAATCAATTTTAAATTTTAAACCCCTGTTATATTAGAAATTAAATCCTTTTTCTCCAGTAGGCCTACCGTACAAAATTTGTAAATTTTTTTTGTTCATTATTAGTTTTGCAGTGTTCAGTTAGATGTGAAATGGCCTATTTCAATTCAGGTGAACGCGCGTAACATCGACAGCGCGACACCGCTCTGCTATGCGTGTCACAGCGGTAGTGTTCCCTCGGTGCTCCTGCTGCTGGAGGCCGGCGCCGAGCTCAACTCTGAGTTCTGCTTCTTCACGACGCCCCTCCACGAGGCCGTCGTAAGAAGTATGGCATCACCCCTCATCACTTCACCATGCCCCTCCATGACGTCACACATCACTTCACCATGCCTCTCCATGACGTCACTCCTCATCACTTCACCATGCCCCTCCATGAGGCCGTCGTACAAAGCATGACGTCACTCCCCATCATGAGCATCATCAAGTTTTGACTTAGGATTTTATCATGAAAGTATTCAGTTCATGGATTTGTAAGACTTTGGGGGTCTAATCTTGAGAGTTTACAGTGTGCTGTGACATGCAGTGCCTTCAATACACAGTATGAACTTGCATAGATGTACCGTAATAATAAAAGATGAAGCAGTCAAAGAATTTGTGACGAGAACAGTAACAAAGATCAATCCTTCTCTGAATAATAATGCATAGGAAGGTATGATAATTTGAGTGATATTTATTCCAGACAGGTTTGATTTTCCTCAGATGACCATGACTTTGTTGTGCCCTCAGATAACCTCGATGTCATAGCACTGCTATTGGAGCGTGGTGCAAAGATCGAGGTCAGTGATCAACATTATGGTCGACCCCTTCACGTGGCAGCGGCAAGGAACCACGTACAGGCTGCCAGACTGCTGCTGCTTGCGGGTAGGAACCATCTGGCAGGATTAACGTAGTACCCTAACTGATTTAACGTTTTATGTATTTATATTTTGTTATTACTTTTTATACTTGCGACAAATGTTATCAAATTGATTAGGTTTGGTGTGCTATATGGTTGATTTAGCTTCTTTAACTTTGTGCAAAGCAAATTTTTGTTGCGGAGTGCTGCTACTGACCTTTTTGACATTTAGTTGCTTGAGAGGTTGGTGGATAGAAAATAGTTAATTTTGTCATTTTATGAAAATGTTGGAAGTGAACTCTAGTGGCACTGCAGTATAGTATTCTATAACACAGTATTCTGCACCTTGCTGAGCATGCTGGCTCGTTGTAGTGTTCTTATGTACAGCATTCTTTTCATTGCCTAGTAGTTACACTTCACGGTTGATCAGCCTTCGTGACGTGTTCTGCGCATGCGGCATGCTGCGCAGGTGCGAACGTGAATGCAGCCAAGAACCACGAGACTGCGCTGCACCTAGCCGCGACTAACAACAGACTCGACGTCTGTCTGCTGCTGCTCGAGTTTGGCGCAAACGCGTGCGCAGAGAATCAGCGCGGGCGCACGGCACGCAGCATGGTGCAAGCTGGCTCGGCACTGCACGATGTGCTGCTGGCACACGAAGGTGAGCGACCACTGGAGCTGATGTTACTGGACACTCACTCTGTCTTTAACTAATTGTGTAGGATCTTGTAGAATATAGGTTATTGGCTAAAACTTATGGATTGAAACATGTTGACTAAAACTTATTAAGTACGACTTATTGAGTAAAATTTATTGAGTAAAATTTATTGAGTAAAACTTATTGAGTAAAACTTTGCCGACTGTGTGACACTGCGTAGAACTTGTATATTAAACTGCTTGACTTGTTGATTATAATTATTTGAAAAGCGTTGGCGACGTAAAATTGTCTTGGACCTGCAAGGGTGTTATGCAAATGCTGTTTTCGCCTCCACCATTTTGCATTTGTAAGCTATAATTTAATATCATGATCAGTCATCTGTTTCGTAGACTTTGAATAGAGTCTGTTCGCTGTTGCTCTGGTTTCAGTGATGCCCGCCTCCCTGCTCCAGTTGTGCAGACTTGCCATACGCAACTCCTGGCACGCAACCCAGCGACTCGGTTCTATGACCCGACCCAAATCTCTCATTCAATCAAATTTAGCGTCGCGTCTGCCGCGCATTCTCACGGACTATATCAACTACGTTTGCTAGGCTAGATATTAGACGTGTGGTGTGCGTGTCGCTCCAACTAAACCGGTGTCTACTGTGGTCGATGTAATCATGAAAAGGGTGTTTATATTGAATCGTCAAGTAGTTTACAGTGCTAGGATGAAGCGATATATCTATTATTTAATTTATTGAACTGTATCGATGTGTCAATGATAAAGTCGCAGTTTGTTTGGTAACGCTGTATGTTTGCTGTGACGGTTTAGCAGTGTCCTAGCTAGGATGTTGTGGTTTATGACTTAACCCTTGTGCACCGCAGCACACGTCATCATTACATTACTATTTGCATATATCTTGTTCGATTTTTTTATCCGAGTTTGATGCAATGGTATGTCATCAGTTTGATGCAATGGTACATGTTTTTTCCCTTTTCAAACATCGTTGCAAATATTTGAGTGTCCTGCAGGCTATTTTTATTATTTTTATTTTCTTATCCACCCTGCATTGTTTATATCATTCATGTAGATAATTGAAGAAGTACTGACCACTTGAGGTCCATAGCATAGTAGTCAAGGAGAACATTAATGAGAATAAAGCTTTATTTTAAAACTTTACTTTAAACTGTAGTGATTTTAAAATGCGTGAAGCATCCAATTATATTAGTTTGTTCAAATTTCCAGTTTTAAAATGTTAAACTTAAAAAACTATTTATACAGGTAGTAGTTCTTTATATTTTTTGCTTGTTTCATTTTCAAAATCTAACAGTATTTGCACAAGCTGGTTGTGAATTAGTCCTGGGCTAGGTTAACTCAAGGAAGAAGTTTAATTAGCATACATCACAAGAGATAAAAATATATAAATACCATTTCTATACAAAATATGAACATATTTCATATGAACATGTGATGTTACTGGAATGAATTGTAAGCACCAATGTTCGAAGCTGTTCACTGGATATCATTATGCAAAAGAATACTAGTAACATTATTTGTCATACATGGAACAACACAACTAGCTGCATATAATATCGCATTGCAATAACCTGTTAGTGTAAGCGGTTTTTTAATATGACAATTGAATACATTTTGATAACGTTAACGTAAAGCTTAAATTTGCAGCAAAAATCGTTGAAGATCATTAATGGTGGCACGATGTGAATAACTGTTCAAGGGCATGCTGATGCAGAAATGTCGCTAGTAGCACACTACAGGCGTTAGTGCAGCAGAACTGGCGCAGAAGGGCGACAAGCACAACTTCTACACAATAGAACATGAAATTTTCGCATGCACGTAATTTTGACAAATTTCGCCAATCAGTTAAACCCAATGAAAAAAGAAACTGACATGCGCTGAATATATCTGCAGAAGTTATATAATGAGCAGTCCTCAAAAATGCCAAAATTAAGTGCAGTAAAATTTTGAAGAGGCAAAACCGCAAAAATTACACACACCAAAAATTTCATGTTTTACAATAACAAGCTTACTTGAACATGTCGCCAGACAGAACAAAACGTTCAGATCTGAACCTAAATTCATTATAGCCTTCTCATAAATGACAGATCCATTGAAGGGGCGCTGGAGCGGTCATTCCCTAAGCACTTTATTTTCTTCCTTTTACCTCTAGCGATGATGGTGATAAGATTTTTATTTTTATTTTATGAAAAAAAGGCGATGGGTCCCTTAGTACAAAAGTCTATTTCCTTGCATCTATAACTCCCACGCAGCCCTTCATTACCCTATCACACTAGGTCTTTATTTTCGCTGAAAACTCCTTCAAGCACTGCACGGAGCAGCTCTGGAACACGATTGGCACGTTGGCGACACCACATAGCCGAGGGACGGGGCGGATAGCACGCAGGCCTGCGCCAAACCTCACCCCCCCACAGCAGTCGCAGTGCTGCTGGGCGCCGCGCAGCTCTGCACGCACATCTGCACACACACCTGCACCAGCAACAGAAGGCGTTACAGCGGCATGGCTGCAGTTTATTGTTGGCAGCAGGATAGCAGTCTATTCAGCATTAGCCTGTTTCATTGCACTGCTTTGAACAACTCAAAGTCAGCTTGTCAACAAACTACTTCGATAATAATAGCAGCAAAATAGCCATTAAAATAAGAACGGTATGGTTCAGTTCAATGATTCATAATTTGTCTGAACATGTACAGGCCTACTTGCTATAGTGTAAAAATAAACATTTAGCTAAAATAGCAAAATCATTAATCACTATTCAGTTCCGTTGCTTCATATTGCAAGTGTGGAATCGAACATGCAGGAATAGAATGCTGGTGCATTTACATGCATAAACCTATGACTACACGAGCAATGCTTTTTTGGGAGTTCAACCAAAAGCAAAAACTTACTACTAGCCTACAATCGAAGGCACAAAAACGACTTAGGCCATTTGGCCAAGCTAGCCAAACTACATTAAAGCGCACTGAACAATTCTATTCTTCTTGTCAATTTTTGACTCCGAGCAACACGGTAAATTTGAATAACTTAAAAGTTAAATCAGATCCATAAAAATTTTTGGTTAAAACCTGCCTGAAGTGGAAGAGTTCCAGAGGGCGAGGCGTGCCATGTCCTGCAGTCTCTGGGGCTGGTTGCTCTCCTGCCAGAAGATCGGGTGCATGAAATTGTTGCTCACCGAAACCAGCCACAAGCGCTTCAGCGTGAGCACGCCCGGCGGTAACCCTGGCAACCGATTCCCCTCCAGCACCAGCTCCCTCAGGCAGCCCAGTCTCGACACGGTGCCAGGGAGGGTGATGAGCTTGTTGTACGCCAGATCCAACACTTCCAGGCGCTTCAACTGGAAGAGCTCTGGCGGAAGAGACTCGATAAGGCAATACGAGACGACGAGTGTTCTGAGGTTTACAAACGACGCGATGTCTGAGGAAAGAGTCCTCAGTGGATTGTTGCGCATCTTGAGCACCGTAAGATTTGAAGCACGCACGACCTGCGCAGGAATCTCTACCAGGTTGTTGTAGGAGAGGTTGAGGTAGGTGAGTGTGTGCAGCAGGAGCTCGATATCGGGCAAGGCGGTGAAGAAGTGCGCCTTGAGGCTGAGGGACGTTCCGCCGTTCATCAGCGAGTCGAGCACGGCGACCTCGGCTGGAGTGATCCGCTCTTCTTCGTCATTGAGGAAGGGAGACGAGGACCGCTGCGCGCCCTGAAAGTACCGCGTCCTGCTGGCCGACACGACGCTCTCCTTGCCCCCCCGCGCCCCCGGCGAGGTGCTGACACAGTCCACGGCGCGAGGTGACGCACGAGACGCGCCAGGGTCCTCGTAAACAACAATGTCAGGCGCAGACACGATGCTGCTGCCGCGCGTGCCACTGCGCGTCTGATATCTTCGAATGGTCTGCAGCTTGGCTCTCATCTTCTTCCCCGTATCTGCGCTCATTTGCTGCTGGAGCAGGGTCGCTAGCTGCAGCAGCAGGTGTCGTAGGGGAACGCGGGGGATCACCTCTTGATCCCCCGGCAGATTGAGAGAAAGAATGTGCACGCTCTCCTGGGGAGGCCCAAGGAAGGTTTCAGCGAGTAGCCTCTGGAGCTTCTTGTAGTTGTGGCGCGAGTACATCACCCTCACAACCACCTCCACTGGCACCTCGTCGATCTTCGATAACTTCTCTACAATGTTGCTAATACTGAACTCAGGCGGTTGAACGTGGACGGTTTCTTGCACATTTGTTCTTTGTAAAAGTCGCGAGGGTGACATCGGCCCGTCTGCTGCAGTGTTTTCTAACTGAGAATTCAACCAATCGCTCAAATGATTGTCGCAAGAGCTTTTCACGCTGTATGGCGTGACGACGTGTCTGTGTTGTACGTAGTTGCTGGTCACACTGCTGCAGCTCAAGCCTCGGCTCACATTGCAACAGTTCCTACATTTATCTATTTCATGTACACGTTTATTGTTTTCTGCAGCTACATTTGATTTTGATCTACGAAGAAGCAATCCGCCGTCTATAGACAACGGTAATCTGGACGAAGAACGCAATGCCGTGTTAAAGCCCCAATACGCTCTCCTTCTTCCTGCCTCAGTCGGCACACTTTGTGTTTGGTTCAAAGAAGCTTGTGCTGTAGAATGTCGGGTAACAACGGATGCAGTGGGGGGCGGTCTGGGTCTTCTCAGTAAGATCGGTTGAGAGTTCAGCTTTGAGTCCACATGTAATGAATCAGATGCAAACGACGTAGCTGACTTTATGTCCCCTTTAATGCAATAAGCCATTTTGATAATCAGCGTCCGGATATCAATATAACGCAACAATTAGATATCTTAAGACTTAAATCATCACATTCTTTCACTTTCTTTATACAAATAAACTGCAGCCGCCATTTACAGGTGCGCGTTTCCATGGTGAAATAAATATTGCGAGAAATATATTTCAAACCATTTTCATAAATTTTGTTTCGCACAAATGGGTTCTCGAAATTAAGGCTAATTTTTCGCTTATGACTTTTTATATTAAAAATTTAAAAATTCAAACCATTTAAAATTTAAATTTGGAAGGCTAATTTAAAAGATTAGTTTACATTATTATTGTTGAACTTGTCTTCAAAATGTTCGAGTATAAAAACATCTCTTTTTGGGGTAAAAGATGCGCTCACTGCGGTAACTAATGTCAACAAATTCCTCAAGTTTGCTTTTAATTTTACGACAAATTGCACGTTTTCTTCCTGATTGCATGATGATGGCTTTCCACAATGGCAACTCAACGACCACGTTAACTTAGGTATAATTCTAGTGTATAGAACTGACTTTTAACGCTATAAAAGAAAAAGGTTATTTGCACTATGTTTAATAAATTAATATCGACTAACGCGTTGTGAATGTTAAAATGCTGTTTATTATTGATCGTGTATAATCCCCTTAATTAAGATCTATAGCTGTCTAGATTCCTGATCCTTAAATTCTGCCACACATTTCATCAATCCGATTTGTTTCAATTTTTTATTTTATAAGCTTATGCGCTATAAATCGGGCGAACCAGTGGATGTAATATATTTAGATTTTCAAAAGGCCTTCGATAAGGTGCCACATGAAAGATTGTTACTT
>JAQIWG010006861.1:0-12878 GCA_034695025.1 Chamaedrilus cognettii
ATACAGCGAAGCATTGGCACAATACACCGCTAGTCTTTCCTTTGCGCCGATTTTAGATGATCGCGAAACAAGAAATGCATCTGATGTTTTATCTCGGCGCGTCGAAGATAATCATTTAAATGAAGCAGCAACATGTGCCGCGTTAGCATTTGCAAACAAATCAGCAGTTCTGTTTTACGTAAAATAATACGAGTTGTGTGTTAGAGATATTGATTATGCCTTTGCGCTTGCGTACCCGCCTGGCCTCCGCTACAAGCTGCACTGCAGACGTTCACGGTGCCTCCTGTCACTGCGGCGCAGAGTGCATGCCGTGCAAGGGTTCGCGGCAGCACTGGCGAGTCAGGACGTGGCTGAGTTGACCGAGCGACAGCGTGAGCTGTCTAAGAAGGAGATTGAGAAATACAGTGAGATCTGTGATGCAATTGAAATTAAAGCAAATTCTGACGTTGAATTTGATGTAGAGAGAATAGGTTTCTTGAAAAAAAATGTTTGTAAACCCAATTTCACGCTTTCCGCAGATACTGTTATTCAAAGCCTCGGTTCCAATATAAATTCCTCGCTTCCAAGCCTCACAGCGGGTGTCAGCGTGGTGTACACTGAAGGCATCGGGCGTCACATTGTGGCGACGTGCGACATACTCCCTGGCGAGGTTATTCTCATCGAGCAGCCTTACGCATCCATCATGTTAGCGGAGCGGTACACTGCGCACTGCAGTCACTGCTTCGCACACTCGCTGGCACCGCGGCCGTGTCATCAGTGTCACTCGGCGCTCTATTGCAGTGAGAACTGTCGACTCGCAGCCTTTCAGGCTCATTAGGCGGAGTGCGCGGGGATGCTCGAAATTCTGTGTCTTTCTAGTTTGGACAAGTTTGCCTTCCTATCAGTCCGCGCCGTGCTTAATATGTCTGCGGCATCCTTGATGAGCAGCAGGTGAATGACGGAGAATACCAAATAAAGGAGAAGCTGTTTCGGGGCTGTGGAAGAGATGGAGTATACTTGGCAGAGGATTACAACGCCATCTGTTGTTTGGTGACGCATGAGGATCAGCGGGCAGCGCATGATCTCTTCAAAAGAGTTGTGATTTTGATCATAAGTCAAAATGGCCGTCACAGACAGAAGTCCAAAATGGCCGCCACAAACAGAAGTCCAAAATGGCTGCCACAAACCCGCTCCCCTGATGAGCAGCAGCTCGAGCATTTCGGCATCCCCCACCATGCAGGCGCAGTGCAGCGGCAGCAGCGTGCCGTGGAGCCGATTCACGTCCGCGCTCCGGTCCAACAGCCGGACCACATCGTACTCCTCCTACGGGTGCAATATTCATCATTCAATTAAGGGCAGAGTTTAGTTTAGTCCTTACAAAATAGGAGTAGCGTTACACCTGCTGCCTATAAAAGAGAAGTAGTAGTGCACTCCTATGCTTTTCAAAAAAAAAGTAGGCCTAGAGTAGGCCTAATCCACCATCATCCATTTTTACCAGTATTGCTACTCCTACTCAATTCTAAATCCGAGTAAAGTTTTCAAAAAACATCGTTTTTTGCACTACTACTCTTACCAAACTCAGCCTTGAAAAACGGACACCAAATATAAAGCGTGCATGGTTCAATTACTTCACTATATAGACTCAATCTACTTATTTGCTACATATACTTCAACTTCAACTTCTCTACTGCACTCGACCCTAATGGATGATTATTTGCAGGGCTGACGAAATCAAGCACCTTTGCCAAGAGTGGATGAAGTGACTCAAAATATTTTGCCGCGGCAGGGGTTCGAACCGACTCTCTGCCACACGCGCAATCCAAAGTCCGCGACTTAGACCACTCGGCCACAACGCTTCGCCACTGGGCCTACATTAGACTAATAACTGTATTTTGCCTCAAGTTCTATGCACAATTAAAACAAAGCCCTGTAAAGGCTCCATATAAAACCTATGCACGGCTCTATATAAAAACTTGTGTTAAACCTTGCATAATGGAAACATTGAATAGAATTTTTTCAGTTATTACAGTTTTTGTTGTCATCGCATAATTAACATTTAGGCAATGGCGTAAAAATAGACAATAAGTGTCCCTTCATCAGCACTGCGGGACAAATGGCATCAAATATGGGCCGTCCCTTAAAATAAGGGACGTCTTGCAACCCAACCTCCTCCTGCTGCTGCGCCCCCAGGAGGGGGGCAGGCCGCTCCCGGAGACCCCCAGGTGTCCCCCGCCGGCAAAGCATCGCCCCCCGCGCGCCGCCGGCGCAGACGTGGGTCGGCGAGGGTCCAGTAGGAAATGGCCGGCAAGAGGCGATCGGAGAGATCGTGAGATTGTTGTGCAGTCTCCATAGCGTGCCACATTGGAGCGGGGTGGTCAGTGTCACTGATCAACGCTTCTACTACACAAAAGCATGAACTTATAACATGAGGTTCCAATTTTTGTTAACATGTTGTAAGGGAGGGTAAGACAAATGCTTCAAGCATGGGATCTAAGGGCATGCAGGATCCATTAAATCTAGTCATAGCTCATTGACTTCAAACCACTGGCTTCAGAGTAATTATTCGCAATAAGCCTACGCCTTGATAGGCTCTACACTCTGTGATGTATGCTATCAATAGAAACTGAGCGTTGCCACAGTTACGCAAGTAAACAGCGTGACTTTGCTTATTCATGTACGGCGTTGTGCGCATGCATGCAGCGCGCTGTGTGAAACTCACTTCTCCGTAGCTGCGCAGTGAACTGGTCGATCGTATCCTATTGTAATAACTATCCTACTATATTAATAATACTCACGTGTATTGTAACCTAATAAGTGTGTCGTTGAACAGCCTACACTATTTAGCAATACAATAAGGTTGACGTTAGAAACTAAACTAATACAACAGAGCCACTATTGTCACACACAGTCCCGGAGAGGCGATGGCACTTTGTGTCCACTGACTTAATGGAATTTAGACAACACTCTTATTAGACTACAATATACGTGAGTATTATTAATATAGTAGGATAGCTATTGCAATAAAATACGATCGACCAGTTCACTGCGCAGCTACGGAGAAGTGTGTGCTTCACACAGTGCGCTGCGTGCATGCGTACATGTATATGCAAAGTCACGCTGTCTACTGGCGTAACTGTTGCAATGCTCAGTTTCTATTGACGGCATACGTCACACACTCAGCCGTTGATAGTAATGGGCCTGTTGCTTAGCATCCAGTTTATATTATCACAGGCTCAGGTTGATTTGAAACCGCCTCCGCAACATCAACGATCTATAATACGTGTCATTGATACTGTCACTAGATTTATATTAAGTATATAATTATTGAAATTATTTATTACTATTGGTCGATTAGACCCTACCATTTGACAAGCATAACCCATCAGATAGCTTCTTGAAGAATTTATGATAGCCATCTAATAATTTAATTTCAACACCATTAAAATGGGCTCCGATTGTGGATGAAGTTTTCTTCCAGAATTGGAGCCCATTTCAATGGTGTTGAAATTAAATTAATGGATACTTTTACAAGCAATTTATCTTATTACAATGTAAATATAATCAACATCGACAATGGACCCGCCTTTCATATAGTATTATGACATTTCAAAGAAGTGTAGGCTGTAATGAACGAGACTGAACTAAATTTAATTTTATGAACGACAGGTCTGTCATCTACCATCCATCATATTTCAAACCGTTAAGGACACATTGCGAATTTTAAAACGCCAACGTCTCACCGTCTCAATTCTGGTCTAAGGCTTAGATTTTAATACGATAAACTTAAACACGTAGGCCTACAGCCGATGTGCTGTAAGTAGCCTATAAGTTGTAGGTCCATAGCTCGCTCTGCCGCTCAGTAAGCTTAAACGTTGAATGTCAGCTACTTGCTAACCCATTCCATGATTCGACAACTGCTGAACTTTTTCAGCGCCTGATACATGTTACGTTGCAAGTATTTTTTTTTTCACTTAGCTTTTATTATTTATAGTTCATGCATTTCACGTATTATTTTCTTATCGTTCTTTTTCCAAATCCTCATTTTACTTATATTCTCGTTATGGTTAGTGAAATAATCTTACTTATCGTTTTACTTCTCGTTAACTAAAGCGTTATATTTTACTTATCGTTGCAACTTGCACTTATCGTGAAGTAATATAACACCGATTCAAATACTATTCTATCGTCGACGAATGGATGACTGCAATATTTTCATAGGCCCGCGAGGCTGCGAAGCGATCATTCTTAGGATTTAAGTCTGCAACATGATAGTCTGTACATGCCTGTTGAGATGCAGCTGCTGCAACCGGCAGTTAATAAAAATTTTGTAAGAGGTACCAAAAAGCCATAAATGGGAGGACGGCTCAAAGCGTCAAGCCTGCCTGTGCAGCCGGGCATCCAGCGGATAAGATGGACTTAGGCCTACTGTAAGTCTGTAATATCGCAGGCGTTTTTCGTGAAATTTTTTGCGTTAAGTAACGCTCGCATCCACGACCACTGCTCTCATGCTTTCGGTCGGAGCTGTTTTGTGGAGATTTCCGGTATTATCTAGGCGGTCACGCCGGGCAGTAGTAGTCATACGTTGTTTGGTGCACCGTATGGCCCAGTTATGGCTCATTTTCGTTAAAAAATTGTGGTCATGCGTTTTTAACAAATTAAGGAAGTGGTCATATGGCTTATACCCCCGTATAACCGCGACTACAGCCCTGGAGACAGATGATCATTGCTGTTGCTCATGGCGCCCCCACGATCGACGATTTCAAAGGCTAAGCAGGCTGGTTTACTTTTCACCGGTATGTTACTGTCCTCCAAATTCACCGGCCACTCTGGCATGGGACCAAGAGGGGCAGATAGGTGTCGCGTTCCGTGATTGGTCAACGGGCAGGGAGGAAGAGGAATTGATGATAATTTGACCCGCCCCAAAAACTGAGAAGAGAATTTATTGCTGGAGAGTCGAGAGGGGGGTTGGACGGGAAGAGGGGGAAGGGAGAGGAGCTTGGATGAAACACGGCGCAAACACCACGCCGTTTCTCACTTTGCTTCTAGATGCGGTGGGAGCAAGTGTAGCGTTTCGAAGCAAAGTAGATGTTTGGAAGTTCTCATCTGGAAGGCGGGAGGATTGGTTACGTAGAAGAGAGAATTAATTGTTTGCCAGCGAGGGAGTCTTTCGTGGAAGTTTGACAGGATTATTTACTGAAGGCTGAGGGTAGATAGCCTGACTTGTCGAAATGATAGTGTTATTTTTTTTCGCTGTGGACTTTGAGTGCCTAAGAGGAGAGTTAGTCTTAGTAAAGCTGAAAACTGTTTGCATTTAGCCCATACTGGATTGCATGACGCAAAAATTTGCATAATGTTTAATGAATCTTACTTTTTCTCGACGGGCGACTGATCTAGCGTTGCGTTCGGCAAGTCATCGCCGAAAAACCAGTCGCGTTCCGTTTCCGTGAGCGCCGGAGGATCCGTGTTGGTCACCAGCTGTCCGTCAGGGAATCACTGCGGGCCTCGCGCAACGGCAATGCGCGAGCCACGGACCCACATAGAAGCAGCAGGGCCAACCCGAGGATGGCGCATGGGCACCGGGTCGTCATGGCGATTTGAACTAATACGTGGCCATCTTGTATTGTTTGCGTCTAATGCCTTAGCGTGACTAAAAAATCAATGGAGTAACTGAGGGCCAGTAACGCAGCGAAGCGGGACGGGGGGCGAGGAGGGAGATAGGCAGCGGCTCATTGCAGGTTTTTTAAAGCAAACAGCAAGGGGGTGCCAAGAATGAGAGATATGAAGCGCAAAACTAACGAAGTTAATAAAACGGAAAAGTTTCAATTTGGCGCTTTGGCTCCCGTCAAGTAAATTATGATTTACGCCATTTGGATTCAATTTAAATATTGTTAAGCTGCGGGAATAAATTTTTACGCAGAAGTGAAAAATATCAGGCTTTCAATTTTGCGTTCAAAAGCAATGAATAAGGAAAAATCAAATTGTGAAACAGCGTCAACTAAATGGGAGATGATTGGCTCATTAGGCAGGGGGAGGGGGGAGGCAATCTGCTACTGAATAAGAAAAGCTGTTGTATAGAAGTTAAGGTATTTGATAGACACTGCTGCGTTTCTTCGCTTATGCCGGAGGGTATGCATCCTCCCATCCCAACCTGGATCCGTCCTTGCACTACATCTCCCCCCCTCCCAGAATTTCGCACCCCCTGGGGGTGGTTTAACCCCCCCCCCCAGTTTTTTCTGGATACCCCCCCTAAGGCTGACCCTAAGGGGGGTGTAATAGTAAAACCTCTCCACTTCTTGCTGGACACCCCCAAAGGCTAGATTACACCCCCCACCCAGGGGGAGTGTAGTGCAGTCCTTAGTACTGTTAACAATGATTTTTAAAAAATTGCTAGCACCCTCCCTTCCCCGGTCGTGAGTTCCGTACTGAGGACAAGAAAGAGTAGAGTGTAAAGCTAAAATTACACCCCCTCCTGAAAAGTTTTACACCCCCCGGAAAAAAATCCTGCGAAAAACACTGCTCCCCTCTATCCTCTCTGCTTTGTTTCCTCGGACTCTCGGATGTATATTAGAACGATACAACTCAACGGCATTCAGGAAGTGCCCTTGTTGCGTCGATGGGCAGGTTCTTCTCTGGAACAATACGAGGCACGCGCGCTGCTTGGCGCACTTCGTTCTTGGCCAAGGCTACCGCATCGGGGGCTTCGATACTGGCTGTTTATATCCGTGAGGAGTAAGTCCTAGGATGAGACGATGCCACCCGGTGGATCACCGGATGTTTACGATGTGATATAAAATCAAATCAAATTTTATATGTTCGTATGTTTGTAACATTGCTCTTGGTTGCATCTCACTGTTATGTATACTGCAACATACAGTTTTTGTAAAAGTCTTACCGTCATTGTTGTTTAAAAATTCCTATACTATCTCCATTTCACAATATACATTGTACATCTTTAAAGATATTTTCTCCCGTAAAGTGAATGTCTCAGTTTAATCAGTTAAGTAGTAAGCACAATAAGCAGGGATAATTGCAATCAAACGTCGTGTTTTGATTGTAATTATCATGCTTAGAAAGAATAAAACAATAAATTCAGAACAGACCTTTAACCGGGAATCTCTTCGCGCAAATTAGGCCTAGGTAGGCCTAATTTAAAGTACGCTATTGAAATTTTTAGTTGCTTTACTAAATTTATTTAGTTTACGCATTTAGTTTATCTCTATTTTCTTGCACTATAGTTCTTTTATGTTTTTTTCTTGTGGCGAATAAAAGATTCATATATATAGTCAAATAGTCTGAATAATGAATTGAGAAGGCAAACTGATAGAGCACGAGAGGGAAAGTCGATACAGGAGGCACTACAGCTGAAGAAGATGAAACGGATCAAGATAATTTAGGGCCGGAATTGATGAAAAGTGAAACTATGGCAGCAATAACGGAATTAAAAAATACTACGGCGGAAGGGGTCAATGCTGTGCCTACAGAATTTCTGAAAAATTTGGGGCAAAAGGCTACAAAAGAGCTAGTAACCTTGTGCAAGGACATGTACATAAACGGCGTATGGTCAAAAAATTTCACAAAAGTCATAATGCTACCGATACCTAAAAAAGCAAATGCCAATGAATGCAGCGATTTTCAAACGTTCAGCTTGATTCCCCATGCTTCAAAGATTGTGCTGAGAATTACCACAAAAAGATTTGAAGGGAGGCAAGGCTATAAGTCAAACGCAGTTTGGCTTCAGAAGAGGCATAGGTGCAAGGGAGGCGATAGGGGTCATGAGGACATTGTGTGAAAGGAACTTGGAATTTGGTAATGACGTGCATGTTTGCTTTATAGATTTTGAAAAAGCATTTTATAGAGTAAACTGAGTGAGAATGATAAACATTTTGAAACGGATAGGAGTAGACTGGAGGGATCGCAGAATGGTGAAAGAGATATGCATCAAGAAGCCATTGTGAAGGTAAATGATGGGTACACAGAGCCGGGAATATTAGGGAGAAGAGTGTGACAATGGCGTTTGTTATGGTAATTGTTCTCGCTGTACGCAAAGGAGATGATGGAATAGACAGTGGAGAGTGTAGATGAAGGGATCAAAGTGGGAATAAGTGGAAAGACATTTGTTTTGCAGACAATCAAGGAATAGTTGCAAAAACTGAAAAGGGTTAAAATTGATACTGGATAAATTAAATAATTTAGCACAAAGTTGAAGCAAAATCTTACCGCAGTCAGTTTGAAAAACTGATCAATTGCTCGTCCATTCGCTCTCCTCAACACAATTCTATCTGCACCAACAATAATTGGTAAATTTCTTACTTTTTCATGTTTAATGGCGATTACCGCAAATGGAATTTATTCAGCAATAATAGGTCACCTTTAGCAGATGAAGAACCGTCAATAAAATTGTGTAGAATTGAATAGAATAATGATTGCATAGATCTTGCTCTAGTGACAGTCAATGTTCACATACTAATTCGTTTTCTTCATAGTAAAAGCATAATGATATGTTAATTTATATTATAATATGGTACGTTTCCCTTTTTTCTTTTTTGGCATGTTTGGCGTGAATGCTTCCAAAAGAATTAGAATCCAATATTAGCGAGGAACCTTACCCATCTCAACGACGACTGTTGCGGCAGCGCTCTACTTGCCCTGCTTGTCCTGGCAGGTGTAGCGGCCCGTCAGCTCGAGGGTCAGGTTGCTAATTTGCAGGTTGCACGCGTCATCCATCGTGTCCGTCCAGTACCTCACGTCCGCGCCTGGTATCGGATTTAGATTTAGATTTAGATAAAACTGAATTGCTAACGTATAAAGCAAAACAGAACGGATGCTCGAGCATCAGCTAGCAGCCTAGCACTACGGTTATCCCGTTGACGTAATGGCGTCAATCTGCTCGATACCATTAATCAATGCAGACAAGCAGGCCTAAGATGATAGTTAAGATGGGATATAACCTGGGTGATTAAGTTAAATCGACATGAATTATGCTTAATAAGAACTTCAACTTTGGCCATATTGGCATATTATCCCAGTCTAGACGCTTAGAGATACATGTAAATCAGTGACACGACAACGCCGTCCCCGACACACAGCGACAGTATTGTGTAACACGCGCTCAGTACCGCCACGTCGTGGGCGATAAGGAGAGCGCAGCAGAGCGTCAGCACGCAGCACGCAGCAGTTGCTCTCAGCGCACGCATCGTGACCGCGGCGTGTGCTCGCTGCAGCCTGGTCAGCATTCTAGCACAGAGTTACAAGTAGTAATATAATGTTCCCGGATAGTACCACTAAGCATTTTAGCATAAATATTGAAATGTACCCCCAAAAATCAGGGTTTATCACACTCTTTATACCCAAAACACATACTATCGATTCCCGCATAAATTATACTCAAGCACCCCAAAAATCAGGTTTTATCACACTATTTATACCCATACAAAATCATTGGAATTCCCGCTGCCAGCGCACAGTATTTGAATCTCCAGTATTAAACTCTCCAGTTATTGAAATCTCAGTTACTGAAATCACCAGTTACATCGTTCATCAGTACATTGGGCTCAGTAGACCTAAAATACACTCGGCGACGTTCTTGATTTTTTTGCTCGCCCAGTGTACATGCATTCAGCGCTCGATGATTGACGATAACTTGCGCTCTGTTAAGTAATGATTGTCTGACTGCTAGAAACACGGGAGCAAATAGCTCCATCGGTAGAGTGCTCGCCAATGGGGCTTGCGAACCGAGTTCAAACCCCGGGGCTCAAACGTACATTTTGATTAAGTATTATTGAAAGAAAAATTATTTGAATACAAAATACCTGCCGTAAAATTTAGACTATTAACTAGACCAATAAACTAGACTATTGACTAGACTAATTAGTATTCCTGCATTGGTGTAATACTTATCAATGCTTCTAAAGCACCAACATACCAACGATCAACGGTGTTGGCCACTGGAATGTCTCTCTAGACATTTGAGTCTGGATGTTTGAACACAGCCGAGTATAAATAGAAAGTCGTATCCAAGCACATGACCCATGACCCCCTTTAGTATCGCCAAAATACCAGTTGCTAAATTTCTGCTATAAATAGAAAATCATAAACAAGCTACATATTGTCCTTAAACGACCAACGGTGTTGACCATTCAAGGCCAAGCTAACGATCAACACTTGCTAGCCACATCACGTTCAATCAATATTTCGTTAAACAATTTCTGCACAGTAGACTAGGGCATACGACCGACGTATAAAACTCGTTCCTGTAGTTGCAAGTCTCAAACACTAGGTAACCCTAACCGTGGATTCTTACGGTTCAAATGGCTAACCTATCCACCATATGCAAGTCAAAAGATATAACAGTACAAACAAAGGAACAGGTATACAAAACTATACTGCTTCAAAAAAAACTGTATGGAGTTTTGGACTATGTACTGGAGTTTTGAAAACAATGACGAAAAAAAGTATTGACAGCTGAAATGAGCTGGCTGAGAAGAATGTTGGGTATGTATGTCAATAGTAGCGTCTTGGACAAACACCCTCACTAGTCTACAAAATTCAAGAAAGAATACCTTATCTCTCGCACTAATCACGGAGCGAGAAGTCAAAGTAAACCCATAATCCTAAACCAAACACTAACCCTGGATGAAGTAAGCAATGAATTCTTTTTGCGACATCTTTTCGCGATACTCGACTGTTTCTGCGCTATAAATCGACAAGTGTTTGTTGAACATGTTGAGACTTAATTGCACAGCGCAAATTTTTCCGAGGTCTTTCAGTCAGGCGCTGCATAACTGCGACGCACTTAATCTGCTAGATCATTAATCAACTGGATATAGGCAGTAGCAGCCATGGCTACAGACAGTATTTACCGACAATATCGATGGCAGTCGCGTAATACAGGTATGCGGCCAACCGTGCGTTACTCAGGCAAAGACGTTTTCTGAAATCATTACTGCTCTCATTTGCGAAGGGGCCAAACGCAAGTTCTTAATTCTACAGAAAGGTAGGACGTTTCGCCTTTTATTTAAAACAATTCATTGTATTGTGTTAACTTTTGTGAATTTTTTAGAAGTGTAAGGGGATAAGAAGAGAGTCTTAAAACTATGAGAATAAAACATTATTGGGGTCGTAAGCACAACGCAATCATTGATTACTAATAGAAATATTTTTTTTAAATTTGATTCCAGGGAGCAAATATATTAGTAGAGTTGTGTTTATTCAAAATCAAGCATTAGTTTCCAAAACAATAATAACTTTCATTTAATGATAGCTATTTATTTACAGATGGCTGATAATCAGAAGATGATTTCGGGCGGAGCTTCTGAAGCTCAGCGAGGTGCTGCTGCACATATACGTCAATGTGATGACAACACTAAGCCCCCAGGGAAGAAGGGTCCCGGCGCACTGTTAACCCGCGATGAAAGAAATGTCCTTAATCAAGTTATTCACGACCCAAGCCTAGTTCACAATCCTGCTGTTGTCAAGCCATTGAAAGCGATTGGAAAAAAAAACTCTGTGCCACACCATAACTGATACTGTGCATTGGACACATTAAACAAGTTCCTGGGCGATTAATTTTTGGCAGGATGTAGACTAATTTGAAACTAAGATTTCAACAAATACTAATGCGATTCCTAAAGACGCAAATAGTATGATGCAGACAATGGTATTCATGTACTCTCTTTAGATTTGTGCATAGTTTTGCCATACTAATAAAATAATATATGATTTTGTTGTAAGAGTAAAGACCTATAGACAGGATATGTGATATAAACTTACTAACATGGGAGTTATTTTAAAAATTAAAATTAGTCTCTAATCTTAATTGTGACAATTACAACAACTGTAAATACTTTGACGTTCAATCACTCAAATCAACAGCAAATCATTTGGATTACAAAATTTTCAACAAATTTGTAAATCGAAATTTACTATATTGAATTAATCATTTAAATTATCTATAATATATACATGGCGGCGCCGCCGACTGAGCATAATATTTCCGAAAAAATTAAAGAGTATTTAGCTAGAAAACTAAATGACTGTGGACTGGAATTAGTCAAATTGAAACGCAAGCGAAAGATAATTAAAATCCTGTATGTGTCAACAGTCGTCTCGTCTATAGTTATTTCAGCAGTGACGGTTTCTTTAACGACTATGATAAGTATGCCAATAGTTGTAATAGCAGTGCTTTCAGCAGGTAGTGCTATTCTTACAGGCGTCAGCCCACGGTTAATAAAAAATAATAATAAAGTGAACATAAACAATTTAAAATATAAACTAAATGAAATACAATCAAAACTTGATTACGTTATCTCTTGCAATGGGGACTTGACACAAAAAAAATATCAAAATATTGTAAAAGATTATTAGTTTTAGGACACTTTTTTTCATTTAAGCCTGACACTATCTCATCAACTGTGTATAATTACCAACGCCCTAAACCAGTATTTCCGGATTCAGCCTTATATATATAAATTCTATATAAAGAATAATAATCAATAGACGATGAAACATTAAAAGACTACAACTGATAATCAATCATCGGAGCCCCGCTGTTTGCACATACGTCATGCCAAGTATTACCGTAAATACTACCGTCCAATTTCCATATTACTATCCTTGCATTATCTCCACTATTTCTATCTGTTAATGAAAATTTGTGTATTTAAATTCTTTCAGGACATTGTAGTTAAATCCAAATATTTGTATTTATTCCAGTTAACCATTGACCTCCCCTATGATTAAAAACATGATATGCTTGATGTCTTCTATCATTATTCAGTATTGGTTGACACTACAAATTCACTTGCATTAATATCATTACTAAATAGTAGGGCGTGTCAATTTAAAAAATGTCAATATTTGAAAATGCTCTAGTGATAAAAGTATGCAGTTATATGTGGGAA
>JAQIWG010006862.1:0-12878 GCA_034695025.1 Chamaedrilus cognettii
GAGGGGCACTTTTACGTGTGAATTATCTCGAAAAGGGCGGCACTTGATTAGTCTTACAGCTTTATTACTTGTACATTCATTTCTAATCGACTCAAATTGTAGGCCTATACCTGAATTTAGCAGTTTCCCGTTTGACAACCAAATACATTACTATGTACATTTAGTAAATTCCGAAAACGCGGACTATGGCGCAAACGAAAAAAATCAACGCAGCATTGGCTAAAATAAGGCAAAAAAGTGGGGGGGGGGAGGCTAAAGGGAAAGGGCTGGGGGACAATTCATGGGATCTGAGAAGCTATTTGCTCCCCACTTTGTATAGTAAAAATACCCTGCTATCTTACATCGCTATTCTATCTATGTCATGTGGCAATGCTGCATGCTTACTGCATGTACGTCAGCTGTCGAAGAATCAAATGTTACTGAAGAAATCTTAGGCAGTCTATCGAATAAGAGTCTCGCCGCTATTTGAGGTTAGGCTAATGAATATCATTTTGAGCCGTTTCACGTAGGACGTGTCGATCAACGTCTTTTCAATGCTTCATAGTATAGGCGACCGACGTTCATGCAAAAGTGTGAACGCGGTTCGAATTAGATCTCAAGTTTTATAACCAGTGTAGTTAGAATTTTAGCATATCTTCACTGTATTTAATTTATATAGACGGTGATTTGATCTCACGCTTCATATTTCAACTTATGTTTTACATTTCTCATGAGCATCACGCGTGAATGAGATGAATGCATGCGAGTATTCACAAATTAGAAAATCTTAGATATAAAAAGATTATAAGCCGCGCTTAGTTTGCTTACACGGTTTAAATTTGTGTTTGATTGGACAATACGGGTCTGATGTGTGATTGTTTGAGGTTCAAAATAAATCCGCAATAAAGCATTAATCCAAACGCTTAAATTACAACCACGCGGCCGCCATCTTGAACGGCTCACAATACACGGAGCCATTGACCACAATGGTCTACATGACATACTCGCTGTCAGATTCAGCTTAGGGGCGTTTATTTATACGGCAATTCGGACTAGAATGTAACAAACAAGCCTTGCTAAGGATGAACCTGTCTGTGGCTTCGAAAAGAATAATGTGGCGACGATGTTACGATAATTATAGAATTATTGTGCTGAATTAGGACGACGGTTTGATTCAGCCATGCATAATGTTGCATGGGAATCTGCGTGCAAAATATTCCGCTTTCAAAGAGACACTAGCGCGATTTTTGACTGAACAGTGGAACCTAATATCGTCTATGGATCTGCTGAAACCGATCACCGGTTATTATTTTACTACAACATTAAAATTTATTCAAATATTCGATATAGCGGCTTACCGCATAACCTTTCAAGTAATTTTTTTATGCCGAAACTCTGTAACGGATGATTTGTCAACACAATGTGCTGTGAGATACTGATAATAACACCGACTCATCATCTCTATTGGATTAAAGCTAACTAAACTAATCTCCTTTTTGACGTCTATTATGTTAATGCCTATGTTTTCACACAACTTAGACGTTTTGCGCCTTGATGACGACTGCTGGAGTAGGATTTTATGTCCGGATGCCCTTCCCGACGCCAACCAAATAATTATCTGGTACGGAGTTAGCAGCTAGCGACACTTATATTTTTAACAAACTTGCTGAAGGGCCTGTAACGCCGTGGTTTTTTGTAGCTGCCGGCCACTATACCACAGCACCTATGCTCAGTTGGATTAAATTATTATTTAATTCGAATTTAGTTTTCTTGCAAATGCATTATGCAACTGTCATTGTTAGGCATGTGCCTACTTGTGGCATGTGCAACACAAGTAGCCTGTGACTGCCGATCAATGTGACTGATTCAAAGGCACGCCTCGACCTTTAGTATTGATGACACTGCAGAAAATTGACGCTGAAAGTCAAATGTCGGAAGAAAGCTAACCCAATCTTGGCCTATCCATAACTAAATTATCTGTCACGAACTCAAGATGTTTCCAGTGCAACGTAGGTCTACTCAACTGCGTCAACGTCGCTGCCTGTTGAGTTAATGCCATGGATCTAAATACAGGCGAATGATCGCATCAGCGTTATATACACATGACATTGTATTGGATGAAAATAATTCGAGACTGACATTATCCCATTCATTTTACGTTAGGGCGACTCAACATAAATAATTATTATGAACGGAACGTGAACTTCACTAAGTGTAGGCCTAGCTACTAATAGCGCAATATATACATATAGAATCTAGAATCTATATACTGCGCTAATGGTCAATTTTTCTAGTGCACGTTGTCCTCCTGCCTTGCATAATTACTTAGGTTATGTTGCTTTTACAACGGCACAATATGGCCGCAGCAGTGCCGCTGTAGATGACTAAAATTGTCGGCTACTCTTTGTCGATTGGGCCCTAGGAGTATTAATTGTTTTATATATCCTCCTAGATTGGTCCTACATTGTACACGTATAGGTTTAATCCTACTAATTATTGACGTAGTGTTTGCAGAAGCGTTGTGCATGGACCTAGCGCTTCCTTAGGCCTACCGAATCAAGTTTAGCTTGCTTTTTGCTAGGCTACACGACTACCTAGAGTAAGCTTACGCAAAGAAGGCAATGACATGAAACTGAGCGGTTTGCCACTCCATGGAGACCGACGAATCGGTCAGAAACTCGTCGACCGTGGTCAATAGGGACCGCTGAAATTGTATTCCGGTGATTGAACCACATAGACAATGGGGAGCGTTGGCGCGCGTTTTGAAACGCTAATTATCTGTGCTCTCATTCTCCGCTTCCAGCGGAATACAAAGAATTCTCCGTTACCAGATTACGTTGACATCGATAGTTGCATCAAGCGTGCGTGGTTACTACAATGTATGCAGTCTGCATCAGTGATACCGCTGAGTCAAAACGGAATATCCCTAGATTCTGGGTATCTCAGCAAAAAATATCCCTATAGATTGCATTTTGCGACAAAATATCCCCAGCTACCATTATAAAATGCGCCAATTTATATCAAAAATATCCCCAGATATCTGGGGATTGCGTTAAAAATCAGATCCCTAAATCGCTCAAATATCCCGGGATCTAGTGATATCTGGTGGATAACTTGTGGAATTTAGCAGTGGCATCACTGGTTTGCATGTACTGAGTTTGAACTCAGACGAATGCGACGATGCTTTACAAATAATTGTGTTTGAGAAGCTGAATCGTCAGAAGCCAGTTTTTCAAAAGCGGGATCATGGTTCAGACGGTCTTTTTCGGAAGCATTCGTCTGGCTGGCGTGATAGCTTACTGCTGTCTGAAATACAAGCTTTTGGGTCATGAAAACCGAACCGGTTCGAAATTCATCTCGCTTTTGAAAAGCGAGTTTCAATTCCGCGTTTGTGCGTACACACGATGATTTTGAAATACTAGTGTTTGAAGAACTAGTTCATCAGAAACTACTTTGTCAGAAACTAGAATCATGTTTTTCATAAACGTCGTCACGGCCGTGTTAGAGATGCGACGATGCATCTTCGAATATAAATCAGCGTCGTAATATCAAAGCCTCGGCACAGCTGAGGGTGACAGGGTCGAAGGAAGCCGTGATTGTGGTATAAGTCTTATGATTGCGGGTTCTATCACTTAGCCGTGACGATAGGCTCTACTGATCCCTATTTCATTTTTAAGAAGGAAAAGATTGTAATTATGTGAATTGTGTGCTTAAATGCCATTCGAGTTATGATCAAATAGGTGAGTGTAATCCGAGGTTAAGCCCGTTGAAAGCATAGCGAAATCTTATCATAGAAAACTTAGTTACGTGCTGCGTATTTACTTATTGATCATTGACCTATTCTTCTGTAAAAGAAACCAAACGCGCCTGCAAATTCGTGTTTTTGATGAAGTTATATGCACTGTGCGTGTCTACGTGTGCTAAATTTATTAGCTTACTTTTAATCACCTATATCCTAAAATAGCAAAATGCTGACTAAAATATGAAACATGAAAGAGAGATTTTGTAGAGCGAATTCTAGTTTCGAATCTCCTATTAGTCGCTTTACGGCGTAAAACGTAAAGCTACTGCTTGCAAGACTGCTGGAAACTTAATGAATAGATTCCATATCGAACACGAGGTGGAAATATCATTTGTAGATCATGCAGTGCCATGCAGCACTCGGGAATCTAGACGTCGATCGTCATACGAGGCCGTGCAAATTGAATTCCTGGATCTGAAAAGACTATATTTCAAGGTTTAAAAAAAAACTCAAGAGCGGAAAAACAATACTTGCCTTTTATATTATTTTAATCAATTTCTTCTCCGTTTTTAAGGCAGGATAAAATTAAAAGTTTCATGCAAATAGAGAAACATAAATCTATCTGCTATTTTCATTAGTTTGTCACGCATTATGCATTGCGCATAACCTACAAATTTAATATTGTTTACTTGAATTTTTTTAAGGATGACAGAACTAGGCCTACTAAAAGAGATATAACATTTAACACTCTAATAAATGGAGATGTGTGATGTATGTGATTTTTCCCTTGGACGCATGTTATCCCTATGTGATTTTTCAGCCAGCACGCGTGTTAGCACAGTGTTAATCAATGTAAAGTTGGTCGTCGCAGGGGATCTGTTCGTTATCGTCTACGCCCTGGACAGTCGTGAAAGTTTCGAAGAGGCGAAAAGACTGCAGACTCAGATCATACAGGCCAAGCTTGGCACTAATTCCACTTCGACCACAGGCGGGCACGCGATGCTTGGAGGCGGAAAGGGATCCAAGCAGAGCAAGCTCTGGATTCCGATGGTCATCGTCGGCAACAAGGTCGCTGTGGAATAATGAATCTATCTAAAATCTAAGACATTCTCATATATCTGTCTTTTTAGTCAATTCATTAAATATTTTTATGCTCAAGTGCATGATTATATCGTTGATATATTCCATATCTATGCATGCGATAAATATTCAATGCTTTTGAAAAAGTATTTTGTTAGTGCAAAGTAAAAGTACAAAAATTTCAAAATAGTCCCTGGCACGACGCTGTTATGTAAGGGTGTCTTTGAAACAAAATATGTAGCTATAAACGCAAAACTGTGCAGTTGTGAATCTCCAATTTAACGTTGCGGGTATAGAAATTTTTTTATTGTAAATCTCGATTGCTGTATAAATGTGAAAATGTTTAGTTTTTAGAATAAGGCTAACTTGAAAAAAGACAGTTAACAATGGCCCAAATATGGACAAGTGGGACATGTGCAGTTATAAGAAAACCATAAATAAAGGCCCTGCATGACTGCAGAGTGACCTGGTGGCGGACCGTGTGGTGGACACCCGCGAGCTCCTCCTCTTCACGTCCGACCCCTCCTCGCCCTTCTGCTCGGGGCTCGAGGTGTCCGCCAAGGGCAACGTGGCGGTCGAGGACATCTTCCTGTCCCTCTTCAACCTCGCGAAGCTGCCGAGCGAGATGACTCAGTCGAACCACCGCAAGGCGCAGACCTCGTCCTTCCTGGCAGGGTCCGGGGGCGGCGGTAGGGCCCAGAGTCCTTCCAGAGGCAGCACTCGCAGGTACGGATCCACGATGTGACGATGCTTCAGCGGAGGAGGAGGGCACAGGCACAAAAAAAGGTCGTGACTGGGGGAGGAGTGAATGAAACTTTTTTCCCTTCTGTCCTTTGTCACAACTGGACATGGTGGAGCAAAAATTTCAGTTTTTGAACAGAATTGTTTTAATTAAAAGTAGGCATGTTTAAACATACTTTGGTTCTTCGATTCCGATTCTGATATTTCCAAAAGAAGAACATTCAGACTTTTTCACTGCTTTACTATAGTGTGCGACTAATCGTGATAAGTCGGGCGTAAATCTCAAGATTCAATGTAGTTGGGAATTTTTATTTTGAACTAATTTAATACAGTCTACTGCTTTACGTCGTAGTGAAAAAATTGAACTGGCGGCCTTTTTGTAATCTAATCTGTTAATGTTCAAGTTGTCACACAGGCTTAGACGTTTGCGCCCTAATGAGGACTGCTGGACCTGGGTTGTAAATGCTGGATGCCCTTCCTGACGCCAACAAATAAGTAATCACCATTCAATAATTGAACTGTTAATTTTAAATTTGTGTCCCTTATTTGACGGATGAAAATCTTTCAACCCTATACTCGCAGGATCATCAACCTCCTCGGGGGCGGGGGCGGCGGAGCGGGGGGCACTGAGGGAGCCGGAGGGGCAGGAAAGGATGGGGGCCTGTCCCCCGCGTCTGCCGCTAAAGGCGGAAACAGCAGCTGGCGCATGATGTCGTTGAGGAGGAGGCTTAGTGACGCCTATGGGGCGGTCACCATGAACGCGAGGCGTCCAAGTATTCGCACCGATCTGCTGACCATTCAAGCGAGGCAGAACCACCCCTTCATGAGTCCCGGCGGGGGGGCGGACGCTGGGGAGGGGAGGGGCGG
This sequence comes from Chamaedrilus cognettii, assembly GCA_034695025.1. Classification (NCBI taxonomy): domain Eukaryota; kingdom Metazoa; phylum Annelida; class Clitellata; order Enchytraeida; family Enchytraeidae; genus Chamaedrilus; species Chamaedrilus cognettii. Next base: position 6,410 of record JAQIWG010006862.1, read on the forward strand.
GAGGAATAAGGCCGGGGGTGGGGGTGGTGGGGGGGAAAGAAGGGAGGGGGATGATTCGTCGGTGGGTGGGGATGCGAATAGGTGTCTGGTGCAATAGATTTGGGGATGGTTGGAGGAGGCTTGAAGATTTGGTGTCAATGGCGCTTTATTGTGGATTTTAATTAATAATACGGATATGATCTCTGGTGTTATGTAAATATATTGCAATCCAATTTCTAAAGTGATGCTTTGGTTTTAAAACGCTGCTTCCAAGATTATTAAATTGAGCATCAGGTTCGTTGATGCTAAAATATACAGCGATGTTTAGAGAATGGGTGTATTTGATTGACTTTTGATTGCGTCGCTTATTAGTGTGAAGTCTGCACACTTGTTGGACTTCGTTGTGAAGTAATAAAGAAATAAACATTTTGCATTGTGAATTACATCGTGAATTATTATAGGTGGGCGTACTAGTACCAGAAGCTGTTTGCATGGACAAATTGAGGCTATCAGAAATCAGTTCTATAGCGGAATTAAATTCAGGGATTTTAACGGTGATAGCATTGGTCGAGCCAAAGCTCTTTGCTTAATTTGAGCCTGTTAAATGACATTCATGCTATAGTCTTGATGTCCATGGCCTGTATATAAAGTAAGCTATATATAGGACTAGGCTAATTGGTCGGTCAGCCAGCCCTGAAGCCTAGGACCCTGGACTTTGAGCTCGTCGTGCGCTAATGCAAATTTATACCTAAAACGACGACAACGAGGCTCTACGCAACAACTTCAGATTCGCTAAGCTACTAGATATTTATAATGGACCTTCGGCCATTTGACCGCCAACAAGCCGTGGATCTTCAAATTATTCGGATTTAGTGGAATAACCACAAGCACCCCATTAATAATAGTCCATCATTTCGGTCAAGACATTACTTTTTTTTTTTACCGACCCAGATTTTCTGTCACAATAGGTGATGCGTGTAGCTATTATAGTGCCCTTGCAGTCGCAAGGGCCGCTATATATAAATCTTTTATTCACCATCAAGGCAGAACACAATAAAGAAATAGAAACTTAAATAAACATACGTGAAACATCCGTTGAAGTGCGAGCTAAACTAAGGTGAAATTCACAACATCAGGTGATAGCGTTGACACAATTAGCAAAATAGTCATTGATGATACGTGACGAATCGAGCACTAACGACGGCGTTGATACGTTGTAAGAAGCAGCTAGTCGTGACAGTTCACCATGGCCTGATAAACGACTTGGCTTATAGGATATTAACCTATAATATGTGGCGGCTTGAAACCCAGACAGGGGCCACCCAAACAGGGGGGCGTTAATTGCCCCCTTTGTCGCCCCCCCCCCCCCCGAGAACCGCTACCGAGGAGGGGAGGAGGCACAGTCAGTTAGAGCTGTCGGGGACACATGGAGGGCCCCATATGACAGGGGATCAAACGAAACAAAGTATTAATGAATAAAAATTTAATGCTAAACTTAGCAATGCCCTTCTCTGACATCCTCTGACAAGTCAAAAATGCGGTTAGGCCGAAAGTACACAAAACGTTCTCATTCTAATTTGAAACGTTCCCTAATAATTTGCAGCAATTGGTGAAAAGCAGCACGTTGTGATGCGAAGAAACAGGGCGGCGCACAGACCAGGAGAAGAGCAAAAGCCTGGCCAAGCCAAGTGAGATTGTTCATACTTCCAGAAAATAGCAGATAATAATATTAATGAAGTCTATATTTGAGTCTGTATTCTTATCTCACTTCGATTGCCGCTAGCGTGATGATGGATGCATTTTGGCATTAGGCCTTTTTTTGAAAAAGCAATGATGCTTTTACGTTATTACGAAGTAAAACAAAGTAGACAATAATTCTATTCGCCGTGAATCGCCCGTTACATTGTCCGCAGTCGAAGGCTATACACCCGGCCTCCACTTCCTCAAATTTAACGGATCTCGACGATTTTATGAATCTCACTTTTCATAAGTGTCTAGCCCAACGCGTGCGTGAAACCGTGATTTTGTGCATACGTGGAAAAACAGACAAGCGGTAAAATAGCGTCAGACGTCCTTTGACGTCATTTCGTTGTTTGTATTTTTGCCGTGCATGAACACAATCACGGTTTATGCAACATTGGATCATGTGTCGCCTGCCCAAACAACCCCCAACAACCCCGCGACTAGGCCGCTGACCAGGAGGTTGGCTCCCAAGTGTAGCGCGCCGAGTCGTAGACGAGGAAGCAGTAGACGTATCGCGACCTCTGTGCGCTGTAACAGTCGACCTGACTATGGCGCACTGTCCACCCATCTATCAGCACCAGCGAGCCTGCACACATCACCAGGCTGTGAATCATAATCCGTCCATAAACCACAATCTGTAACGACTAGCGTTCAAAAACTACTAGTATATTAAAGATATTTTGCATACCGGTAATCTATTCTTAAGTTACCGTTAAACTATGGTAATCTAACTACGAGGATTCCTGCGCGGCCAACCACCGAACGATTCGATATATATATATATATATATATATATAATCAAAATCGTACTAGGATTTCCCATCGAAGTAGTAATGTTCCGGCAAAAACAACGAAACTCCACCGGTTGCTGTTATGAGATGCATTTCAAGTGCATTTCCTACTTAAATCTGCGTCTTTTGTAAGCAAAAATCAGGATAAATTATCGAATCGGTAATTTATTATAAATTATCGCAATTTGTAATAAATTGCCGTGAATTATCGATTTTCAATTCTGCCTACCATAAATGACGATAATCTAAATGTCTATTCGAACGCCCGTAGTAACAACCCGTAGAAGCGCCCTCTCCCGCTTCCGTTAGGCTCTGACACGGCATATAAAAGTCAGATTAGTATGATATGCCAAGTAGACTGCTTAATGATAAACCTCGACATCAGAGCAATGCCAGAATTTGTTTAAGATATAGCCCACATTTGCTATTTTTATTTGAAAGAAGTATTTTGATACTAGGCCTGTTGATGTGATTCAGAGAGCTGCAAATATCGAGTTTAATTATTACTGGGTGTACGTATTTATTCTTGCTGCGCTGCGGGCATTAACTCATCGTCGTAATGAAGAGTTAATCTAAAGCTCCTCAAATAAACATCATGATGTATATTTTAACCATATCGATCAGAGGCTAATGCAGATTGTTGTCTGATAATTTAAGATTTTCGAGTCATTTACATATTACATAGAGTTTTTGAAGTACCCACTTAATCTAAACGCAGGTTTAAATGATTAATGGGGCCACGCTACACATATCCAATAAAATTCTACCTCCCACGCTTCATAGGCCTATCTCAAGTGTTTAACTTCTAACCGCTAATAATGAGGCACCACCTAAAAGATGCTAATTCTGAGCGCGTCATTTTCATAACGTTAAGAGGCTGGAGTCAGCTGCACAGAAGCGGTTCATGCTATTTTCTGGAGTTTATGTAGTAATACTGCTTTGAATGAGTCGCAGATAAGACACACTAATGGTGAAGTTACACCTTTCGGCGAAAACGAAGGAAGTCTTCAAAACGAAGGAAGCAGTGTCGTTAAGGACAGATAGTCCTTAACGCCACGGTGTCGTTAAGGCCGTAGAAACGCCGACTGCTTGCGTTCGTTTTGTCGTGACGCGCACACCTGGCGTTCAAACTAGCCTTCAAAACGAACGCCTTCAACTAACGACACTTTGTCGTTAAGGACTATCTGTTCTTAACGACACTGCTTCCTTCGTTTTGAAGGCTTCCTTCGTTTTCGCCGAAAGGTGTAACTTTACCATAAGTCTTCCTGCACTATTATATCCTAGTATACGCTATTGCAGGAAAAAATATAGATACTAGCGAATAGACTAGGTAAGAAGTAGAGAAAAAAGAGTAGGTCTTAATAGGAAAGAAGAATGATTTTCCTAATGCTTAGCCTAAGATATCATTATGGTCCCTTAGCGTAAACATTTGGAAAATCATTACAGGGCCAAATGTTGTGATTGCTCAAGCTCACCCAACAAGAATACTTCACTCTGCAGGCTGTCAATATTTTTTATCAACATTGGGGCAATTAAAGCATATTCTGTGATTACAAATTATACTAAAATAGAAACAGTGACAAAGAAGATTGTGGAGGAGATATGTAAAATCTGTATCGCCCACGCTCATCAATAATTGGAGAGATTCAAATCATACTGGAAAACTTCGACCCCACGACCTCTCAAAATAGATGCCCAAAAAAAATGTCCAACCAGGCAGGTCAGATCTATTACAAATTTTAAGAACTCCGATAGCATTGTACCGTTGCTGGTCTTAATGGCAATATGCCCATGATGGGTACACAACCTTGGATGTTAGGAGTAATTTCGTTAATTGAATTTCAAACAGTTTAGCCTACCAACCCTACAGTACCATAGGCCCAGGTATAGGCCCAGAGAGCGAGCGAGAGCTGTTTAATAGCAGACGGAATTTTTGTGGATGCATAAGAAGACGAATATCTTTGATTTTCTAAACAAGTTTGCGGGTGGCGGATTTGTCTCACATAAACCGCCCGTCTGAAGGGGGGGGAGCCTTCTCACTAGAAGGGAACCCCTTGTGCACCCCCCTGGCTTGGGCGTGGGCAGATTGGATTGTGATGAGGTGACGATCCCAGCAAAAAAAGTTTTTGTCAGCCCCCCCGTTCTCCCGCTCGAGAGGTTTGCACCCCCCTGCATTTAAAAGTGTGATTTGCACCCCCTTTGATAAAATCCTGCGCGCGCCCATGCATATATCTTAACGATTGGGGCGAGGAGGCTCATAGTTTCGCTTACAATTTGTTACAGGGATGTACATAAATACCCTCCTAATTAAAATCATATTGATAATGCTTTTTCGAATAAAAAAACATTATTTACATTCTCTATAGCCTAAAGTTACAATTTTGGGGCGAAAAGTTTGAGGAAAAAAGAATTCGGAGGGCGGAATTTGTAAAGAAAGTTTTTCTAATAAAATTTTCAGACAGCCAAGGAGTTCATCAATAAGCACAAAAATGCAACCCCTAGCATTCAATATTCTTTCCCCCCAAGCTTTTTTTGGAGGAGAGTTGCCTCTTCGTTACAATTTTGAGACGCCCGTGCCTCATATCCCTGAGCTCATGATCTTTTATTAGCAGTATCGGAACTTAGCATTAAATTTAGCATAAAATATGAGCAGTTAAGTCCAAAATATTTTTTTTTATTCCTTGAAAATTAAGTTTACAAATTTAGCTTGATAAGAGCTAAAGCCTAGATATTTAATCTCTTCGACACATTTAAGATTTGACTTTGTTGATAGTTATGGACTTACATGGCATGGCATGTCTAGTCCCCATTCACTTACACGCAGATTTGAACACATTTATTTCCATGCCATGTAAGTACCCAGTAAGTCGGAGAACAAAGAATAGACTTGCAGCCCAAAGTTCTCCGGGCGAGGGCGATAGGCATGAAGACGTTCTGTTCAGTGGCTTAGTTATAATTTTGGTCAAGAAACAAAATTTTCTGCGAGAGGTTTCGTCTTCTTTAGCTCAAAAGATTTAATTTTTTTTATGTGGGTAGACTATGCCGAAAAATATTTCGGCAAAACAAGCCTTGCTGGCTTGTTTGGCCGAAGTTTACGAAGTCATCACGATTTTGTTAGAGGCACCATCGGCGGCCACGAATTCGGGATGTCAACTTCCATGATGTGAAGAGCATGGGGAGGCTAAGCAGACACATTTTTTTTAAAGCGTGGAAGCATTTCGTGCAATAAATAGCGCGTGATAATTTGAAAACACCGGTTAGGTGCCGATCCCGGATATTGAGTGCGCGAAGCTAAGAACGTACAGCGTTCGAAGATGTTTTTAGATTACAGTAATGTATAAAAAAATCGGTTATTTACCTTAATTTGTTTTAAATGACGGTCACTTATAACAAATTACCGAATCGGTAATTTGTCCTGGTTAGTAGTTCAACAAGATCAGTAACAGCCACACTTCAGCACTGTCGCGTTGTCTGACAGCTTGCTATAACATACGCTGTAGGCCTACGCTATGGGCCTACGCTCTGCTTCGTAAATTATATAACACAAAGATCAAGTATCTTCAGAGCTTCTCATCGGATAAAGTATTTTACTGTTTAACATAACTGCGTAGATTAATGATGCGAGTGCCCACGACAGTTTCAAGTCAAAGCTTGAGAATGATCTGATCCAACGTATTCTATACTGTATATAGTCCAATCCCATGTAGCGTAGCACTCAAGATTACAGGCCTAATACAGACTAGAGATTTTCAAAAAATGGTCACGACTCGAAATTTGGTCGAAGAAACCTTTCAGATAGATCGCGAAGAGCACCGCGGCGTCATTTGATTCTTTGCAATTACATTTACCAGCAGAAACGGATGACTCTGCAGCTGCGCCACGCTGAATCATTCGTTTAGAATAATTGTTGTGCCTCGCCGCTTTAGTTGTACGTGTCTGGAAACAATCGTAGCTCT
>JAQIWG010006863.1:0-12878 GCA_034695025.1 Chamaedrilus cognettii
AAATTTTAAGAGGGGGTAAATTTCCTTAGTGGGGGAGTTTGGGGAGTCGGGTTCGCAAGTGGACTAGTGGAGGAGGGGAGGGCGGGTTTTCAAAATAAGATGTCATTTAGCTTCCGGTAGTGAATTTCTTGAGCAAAAATCCAGACATTAGGGGCCTATCATGCCTGAAATTGTGATGGCCTATAGTTCGCATTTCGGAGGGGGTCCAAAATGTCCCCCCTGGAGTTGGTTTTTCGCGATAGCGGAGTATCGAAAGCAAAATAGTCCTATAATATAGGTTATATAGCCCCCCAAAGTTTTTTGTCACGAAGTTAGGATTCTTTATTTACGTTTCCACATCCCCCCCCGCCATAATCCCACGTTGCTTCGAGCCTTCTTGAAGAATCATAGTATTAAAATGTTACCTATAAAAAAGTCTGAAAATTCTTGATGATTGCTATAGTAATTGGAACTCAGCGCGCTGCAAACGCCTTTGGCCCATAACGCACGAATATCAATGCGCTATGCTCTACAGAATTAGCCTAAAATTAGTCCCGCTGAACAATACCTGCTTCAACTCTAAATAGGCTAAAACGCACGTAATTTTAAAAATTAAACCTGCTCGCGTATAATGCGATAAAACTGCACTCAACTACATAAGAAAATCGTGTGAAAAACCAAGTTGTAGGCTAACTATAGAGAACAGTTCTTGTTGTGACCCGCAGACTGAGTGCGTTAATGCATAAAAAGACAAGCTTTTGAAGATAAATTCACAAACTGATCTACTCTGCTTGACTCGTTTAAGTTAGACATACTATTAAAAGATCGCATTAAGGCCCAGTTGTTCAATAGAGAGTTATTTGGTTTTAAATAGTCATAGAACAAAAATGACGTCACGATGTAATCAGATCGCGCAAATTCGATCCAGGATTGTTTGAATAACACGCAAATATTGGGGAGTTATTCAAATAATCCTGGATCGTTCAACTATGGTTCAAATAACTCTCTATTGAACAACTGGGGCTAAATCTAATGAGAGAAGGTTAACTTTAAAAACAATGATCGCCAAAACAATGATCGCCAAAAAGCACAGAAGTGAACCTTTGCCCAAAACGCTTGAAATTCTGCTTTTGACACATCTCCGCTTCCTTCAAACACACGACAAACATTAGAAACAAGCAACATGTCGGACTCAATTACTATAATTTTTACAAATATGCATGTAACAATGAAACAATATAGGCTCACAGATAGCTCAATATTGTTGTTTGACGTTAATCAGCAAGTGACATTGTGTGTCATTACGTCATGTAGTAGTCATCTAACGATCATGTAGCCTACATGACGTTTCATGCAGGCCTCAATGCACGTGCGTACAAACCTCCCAAAGTAATACCAAGATGGTGCAGATTTTATATACGATCCAAATCAGATCTGCAAATTAGATGTGCAATGCAGTTGTGGCAAAAAAAATCATAGATACGAATGCCAGCGAGACAAGTGTAAAAATACAGGATGCAATAGGCCCGGTGAATGCGCAGTGGTTTCACGCTTCTTGATGACTGCCGGTACTAAGTTCGTCTAGCTAACTTCGCGCAACGAAAATGTAACTGTTGTGTAAAATCCAGAAAATGCTTCTATCTCCATAACCACTGGGCTCACGGTAATTTCAATGCCGTGCGTGATCGCTGATTGGCTGTCATAACATTTGAGACGCGTAGCGTTATTACAATACAGTAGCCTAGGAGCTCATTCACATGGATATCTTATGACAATCTCAGTCGTAAGATTGTCTTAAGAGAATCTGTGGCAAATCTTATCTTTTTTATTGGAAACCCCGCACGGTCGCGCGCAAACCGAATGACGACGTCACGGCGGTCGGCGATTGGATTTTATTTGTTTTAAATTTCAGTTAGGATAAGATTTCAGAAAATCTTAAGAAATGTACGTAAATGAGGCCCCTGGGCCTACACGCAGGCTATGCAAAAAGTGGCGGAGCACATCTGTTTCATTTTACGCTCGTTAAACGTCAGTCAATTAATATCAGTGCTAGGCGTGAGGTTGCAAAGCAGCCCTACGAGTGAGCTACCACGCTCTTCATCTAGTTCTACAATGCGATTTAATTCAATATTGAATTACGCGCGTTGATTGATACCTCGTGTAGGCTACACTGTGCTTGGTTTGATTCACCGTTTACCGGAGGACATCAGATCAGCTAGCTCTATCTTCTCCTTTAAACCCTACAGGCTGAAAACTCATTTCTTCAAAACTGCGTTTTGTATGTAGTCTGCTGCACGTCTCCCCCACCTACGATTCAATCAAATTTTGTCTTTTCCATCTGTGTTGAATGATATATTTTTGGTGCGTAACAAGCTTACAATAAGTCTCCCGACCGGACTCACGTCTACCGCCGGACAACGGACCTTCACCAGCGCGTCCGAGGCCGTGTGGAACCAACTACCGGAGGACATCTGATCGGCTAAGTCCCTTTTCTCCTTTAAATCCAGGCTTAAAACTCATTTTTTCAAATCCGCTTTCTGTATGTAGTCTGTTGCATCTCTCCCGCACCTACGATTCAAGCAAACGATGTTTTTCCATCTCCGTTTGCATGACATATTCTTGGCGCGTTAAAAGTGCAATATACATACATACATACATACAATACATTAATGAATGGAATTAAATCGAATTGAACTTAAATTGCTCGAGCTCGCTTTGCCCTTTGTTGGAATAGCTCAGTTTGGCAGCCTTAATTGGCTACTGCGCATCAGGCTAACTAACTAACCGTCCGAGTCCATGTTCTTGAAGAGATCGTAGAGCGCCTGGACAGAGAACTCTCCCTTGCCCGCCTTGTCGAGGTGTTTGTACACTTTGTCCGCTTGAACGGAAGTGCCGCCAAAGTTGGAAACGAATCCAGCGCTCCACTCCGCCATCGAGACTGACCCGCTGCCTGGAATAAGTGGAGAAAGGAGGCATGCGCAATGCGGGCCCATAGTTAGGGTTTAAGTTTAAATTGGTTTGAAACGATCATTGCTGTGAATCACGTGCACACGAATTCAGAAACATTATTACGTGAGTCTATGAAGTAGGAGTCAGGCCTGGACAGGATGCAATATGTTGAACATAATGTTTGCATAGGCGGCTGTGAAGTTCAGCAAAACGAATTATGAGATAGTATTACGTGTAGCAAGCATTGGATTAACAGTATCTTGAAGAAGATAGTTAGCGTTGCTGTAGGCCCACTGAAGCCTCGCGACTTCGTCTCTGTGAGTGCAGACAACTGCGACAGCCGCTAAGCCTGTACTACGCGCTGACGGTTTCCATTGTAGCTTGTATGCGGCCTGTCATACTTGAAAAACAAGACGAAAAAAACACGCATTACTGCTTTCTTTATTTAGTTTCTTATGCCTTCAGTGTTCAACGTCAGATATTTTTCGTTTCAATTTTGCATTGTACAACAGCGTTCCTATCAGCACTTCAATTCGACACTCAATAGGCCTAAATGGTAGGATTAGATCCATAAGCTCACTATTGTTGTAGACACTGTTTCTCACCGTCCTTGTCGAATAGTTTGAAGCAGCGTTCCATCTCCCCGCACGTGATCGATCCGCTCCCATCCACGTCTATCGACGCGAAGATCTTCGCCGTCACTGCTTCCGTAGCCATCTCGTCAACTGAACTTTGTCTACGGCCGGCTTCGAATTAAAACAACTGTAGGCCTATAGGCTGCACCGGATCAGCGTCCTTTCAAATAGCTCAGGTAGCCTAGTTAATGAACAGAGCGGTTTTTATAATCGGAACATATTACACTTGTTGCTCTGTTCATGCAGCCAATTGCCAGTAAGTTAGCCAGTTCATGCGTCCAGTTCATGCAGCCAGTGGCAGTTTAGCTGCCAGGCATATTTCAAATCATGCATCGCATTACCGGCAATTTAACTTTTACGGACGAAAGACGAATGAAAATTCGTCAAAGTTCTTCGCAATAGGCGACACTAGCCTATACGAACACATTTCGCTAACAGCAAAAATTCATTTTTGACCCATTTTTGCGATTTTTGCGATCAGCCCTACTTCTAATGATGTATTTTAAACAATTTTCGGAGATATTAGAGTCATTTTGTGAGGTTAATCTATCTCAACTTTAACAAATGTGGAGCCTAAAACACCGCGACTGATACGGATGATATAACACAGCGGTGTTCTCACTGCACGTTTCTGAAATCCGGGATTAGAAGCCTATCGACCATTCGCGCATTGCATTGCATTCACATGCAGGCCTATTTTATTTTCATATCAATCAGGACAAATTGTTCGCCGACGATATTGCACATCTAACGCTGCTCATGCATGCGCTAAGCAAAGCATCGAATCTTCATCGATATCTTAGTTTATCAAGTTTATGAGCGTTGGCCTATACTGTAAGTGTAGTCAGTAATTCTTGTACTAGGCCTAATGCTCAGCCTGTCGCTTAGTACATGCAAAAGTTAAATCCTTTCTTAAGTTTGACTCGCAGTGGGATCGTTAGGCTATGCAATTATTTATAATAATAGCTGCGCGTCTGATCGTCATTAATCTACACAACATCGTGTACCTAATGCGGAACCTGGTCTAATCAGGATGATGTTGCTATACTGAATGCGCTACATAGCGCTACATAGAATCAACCTACTGGAATGAGCTGGCCAGAACCATCTAAACCGAATTGGCTAGCCAATAAACGAACCGCACACCTCTAGTTCCGAAAAGCTGCCGGTGCGTTTAACCGTGGCGTTCGTTTGACCTTAAAAACGCGGCACGGTTATCATGCGTACGTTCGCATTCGCACAAACTACCGCATACAGGCTTAGGCCTATGACGTCTTCAGGCGCTCCGTCGTTGAGGTCGTTTGTTCGTCTGAAAATGAATGGTGCGGCAGCATTCGCCGCTAAGTAGCCGACCTTTGTCGTTAGCCTCAAAATCTGCTCGTTCGGCTGGCTGCTAGGTGTGCGCTCACTATGACTCTATGTAGCAGTCTCGCGTCTATATGTGCCTACTGCATCCGAAACACGAAAAAATTAATCTTATTGAACACATGTTAACCCTCTAGACGGCCTGAGTATAAAGACATAGTCATTCTGCCACACAACACCTGTCACTCGAAACGATTATTGTTTTTCAAGCTACGCTCAACGGAGTGAGCCAAAAAAACCGCCCCCTTGATCTGCGATCTTTTATGTTTAGGCCTAACTAACGCAATTTTCATCCAACGGTGACACAATTTTGTATAGAAACCTCGCGTAGAGCAAAAGGGCAAAAGCTCGCTTGATTTTGATTTTCAGTCTCCAGCCATCTGTTATCAACATTTCTGCAAAGTTTCGTGAAATTCTGTCGAATAGTTGGGAAGGTTTTAGTCTTTAGAATAGACTTGTCGGATATTTTGGTGCAAAATATTCTTAGATACACAATTAGATATTTCTATGGATATTATATAAAAAACCAAATTTGTACGCATAAATCGTCAATTATCAGCTTTTTGTTTCAGAATTGCCTGTAATACTGTGTCTATTTTCAAAGTTTTGAGCTCTTGAAATTGACTTGTATACGTTTTAGTGTAAAATCTTCCGTTGATTTTTACGGTTTCTGGCCTTGCATGCTAAATTGAAAATTGGCCTCGTATGCTATACTTACGCGGGTCGCCTATAGAATGGCACTGTCGTAAAGATCCCGAAAGGTGTAGCGGTCTACTTACATTCCTACCGACAGGGTTACCATATTCTACGACGAAAATGATTCGTTAGGTCCAGTAGCCTACTATGACCGAAAGGGAGCCGATCTTGTTCATTATTTCTACATCGTAAATAACTGCTGCTGCCATCTTAAGGTCGCCGAATGGGATTCTAATTAAATTTCATTGTCACCGTGATTTAACACAGGCGTTCATTTCTCGTTCGATCGATCGTTGTCGCGAACCATTGAAGCAATTTATGACACATTTATAATACGCTTCGATGGTCTGGGCAATCACCGTCGACGTCGGCTTATTGTTGAAATCAATTAGTCCGTGATGCGCTCAAGAGTTAGTCTATACAGTCTGCGCATACGCTTACTCGCAGCGCTGTAAGCGTTGATATATTACAGTAATATGACGCAATAGATTGTACAATAAGCACGATTTTGAGATAGGCGACCAAGGAAGACAATAAAACGCATTGAGAACTTTAAACACTAATTGTTGCAATGCGTGCACTAAAGTTGCACGCTGCAACCAACTTCTATAATCAAACAATTGAGCTTCAATCACATATTGGATCATTTTTGTCTAGATCTTTCATCAATATTTGATATATGAAAGAATCTATGAATCTGGGATCATTCAAAAAAAGAAAAAATTATTGCTTAACATGCAACACAGTCTCGTTTGATAATAGATAATGTGCGATTTTACAAAATGTATGTCTATAAATGATAGCCTGTATCAATTTGCAATGCAATAACATCGCAAGCGCGGCGTTTGTCGTTTCATAGCCTTGCCCTCTATTATAGTAGGAATAAAAATTATTATTGTTGCCAACTGGGCCATAAACAATAGATTACGAGTATCGTGTTAACGTTTGAAATCTAGAAATAAGATGTTCGTGCGATTGTCATTAGCAATTGTGGACTATTTTTATCTTCATGCAAATTACGACACGATATTGGCAAAAAATAAAGGTTAACAAGTTGCCAGCTTCTTTTTATCAAATAAAAATATTGGGTTCGCATTACGTGGGCCTACATGTAGATTTGGTTTCTACACATAACTTGACATCTGTATCAGTTGTAGACTTACGAAACGACTTCAATTCATTCCAAGAAATTGTTTAAATTAAGTTTCCTTGATAGTTTAGCATAAATAAAATTCCGGCTCGCGCAATATACGAAACGAATGGGCAGAAATTTCATCTCAGCTTTGAAGTGAGACAAATTTGAGGCAAGAAATTCGTATCAAATTAGGTTCTAACTTTATTCATTAGATCTGGGATCATGACTGCAGTTTAAGGCAAGTTGAACAACTTTTCAATTTCATGCTTTCGCAAGATTGTGCTTGAAATAAAATATTGATTGATTGATGGAATTTTTAAAGGGCGGGGTTCAACGTTTTCCTTTAGTGTAGGCCTAGCCATCGCGCAATTCAATAGCAATTTGAATAATGAGCAGACTACGAGAAGTTTACAGCAAGATTCTTATAAGCCACCGTACTATAAAAATGCGAATTCAGCAGATTATCATTCGTTGATCTATTTATTTGAAACCACTTCCTTTTAAAGAACGTATATGTGCATGTAGACTAAGGAAATAGGGCCTGCCCAATAACCACGGGCTAGATCAAATATTATATATACCACATGTGCAAAGCATGGAGAAAACCAACTTCCATTACACACAAATATTTGAACCAATTCTATGATTTGGAACTAAGGCTCAAGTTCATAGACTACTTTCATTTACGAAACATTTCTCTGCACGGTCATAGATGTTCGATCTAAAATATGTTTCCTATCTGTCTACAGTCGGGTGCAAAGCATCAAAAGATGACGGCAACTCGTCAACAGTAACTTATGTGAATATGATTAAAAAAACAAGCAACAGATAAAATGTCATTGAAACACGCATCCATAGGTATAGATGTCAAAATATGTATCATAGATACTAGCTACAATAATAATTACATAGATGTCATTCTGTTACGGTTCGATAGTCAGAAAGTTGCCTAATTTGCTAAATTAATAGATGTCAAATTAATGCAGAGCTAATAGATATATAACAGCTGCTAAATTATCCCTTTTCAACCATTAAACGCTAGTCTAGTCTTCACCGCGCGCTTATAGTGTACATTTGAACAAGAAAAAACAGAACGTCGACGACCGAAATATCAAACCTCAAATTCTAAACGGATTTAAATTAAAATTGAAAATGACAACCGCCGGAAATTTAGCGGACAAGTAAATTCTCCAAGAACACCTACGGGCTACGGTAGCAACTTAGGCATTGACATACGATCGCACAGCAGCACAATTTCTATACAAATACATGTGTAGGAATAGCGTAATTGTGTTGTAAGCTATAACGTCGGCTTCGGGAAAGCAGGTCGGCAGTGCATTTACAAAAGCCAACTGTTTCACATTCGCGACATAACTACGTGCACACCATCAGTGCGCAGTAGATGTACTGTAGCTCTATTTTTCAGTCAGGCTCATCGAAATTATTTGCTTTAAAGTGATTATGTTTCCGTTGGCAAGCAACGTATCTGCGCAACTTTAATTCTAGTAGTCTACTGCGAATCATACAGTCACTAATTGTCTAACTGAGGATTTTCATTGGCCTTATAGACCGAATACAGAAGACCATACCGTTATAATACAAGCCCGGTCCGTAGGCTGCAAGCACACTTACAAGATAATTCTAAATCACTAATATCAAGAATAAAAGATGTACAGCAAAGTATATATACGAATAGAAACTAACCAGCGCGTCATTGTTATAAGCAAAGATAGGGCCAACAGCAAAACCGGGTATAAGGGATGATAATGCCACAATAAAGAATAAAGAATAACCAGTCCGATAGGGAGTCCTTCAGTACAATCGTCAAACGTGCACATGGGCCATACAAGTTCATGAGGGAATAGGCTAGGGACTCAGCACTATCAATCATTAGTTTCTTGTTAAACAAAGGCGATTCTATTCAAATTATCAACCAAAGGTCATCTTTGATGACAAAGGCTGAATGCTGGAACTCCAGGTGACCTCTTGAAACAATTATTAGAAAACAATATGATGCTGCTAGGCACAAAGTTACTTAGGCCTCCTTTCCACGATGCATATTTTACATGCAATTTTGCATGCAATTTAGCATGCAACCATGTTAAGAAAATGACAATGTTAAATGTCCGTTGTCATGACAACGATTTCCTTAACTGGGTTTCATGCACGGCTTGTTCCTTAATTCGGTTGCATGCTCGGCTTGCATGATACCCAGTTTAGGACACTTTACATTGTATTTCTCTTAACACGGTTGCCTGCAAAATTGCATGCAAAATATGCATCGTGGAAAGAGACCCTCAGGCTATAAGTACTACAACGTCATAGGCTATTCATAACAACAGTGAAGTAAAAACAATCACACAACACAATGGGTATACATTACGGCAGTTTATATCAACGGTAGTAATAGCGAGCCGAACCCGTTATGGGGTTAGCTGAAGTTAAATACGAACGACAGCAACTAGATGTGCTTCACCAGCAAGTTATCAGCGAATACGCCGCTACGTTATTTCTGAGGTTTCAAGATTACGAGAGTCAAATAAGGATTTTATTTGAAACTTCAGAATTTTAATCTTAGTTTGGCGTCGATATGCAGATTATACTTGCAAAACACTCGTAGTTATCGGCTAATATTCATTACTATAAATTTTATCGACGTTTTAGAACAATCAGTAAAACCCTGATTGGTTTTGCTGCATTGAATCATCAAAATTAATCTTGAATCTGCAAAATCATGAAAAAGTCTCGAAAAGGGCCCAATTTTGCTAA
The DNA here is from genome assembly GCA_034695025.1 of Chamaedrilus cognettii. Taxonomy (NCBI): domain Eukaryota; kingdom Metazoa; phylum Annelida; class Clitellata; order Enchytraeida; family Enchytraeidae; genus Chamaedrilus; species Chamaedrilus cognettii. The sequence continues at coordinate 9,529 of JAQIWG010006863.1, forward strand.
TGCATGTTAAATAAAAACCCAACTATCGCTTAAGCCAAAATGACAAAATACAAAAATGTATGCGTGTGGGGGGGGATGTGTGTCATGAAGATAGCAAACGCAGTCATATTAAAAATTAGTCATGAACTACCCTCATTAACCAACCGACCACACTTTTATTAATCATATCATAAGCTTAATTACATGGTGTTCCAAAAAACGTTTCGCCATACTTCCATACAGCTCCCGCAAACGGCATTCGATTTGAAGAAAACTAAGCAGCTGATGGTCTAAAGCATTAGCAGGCACAATAATATCTGTGGCGTACGTACTCAATATGAACCCTAAGTGCCATCCTAAATGCAATCACACATTCTTAAGACGAGCAGGCCAGTGGCGGTTCTACATGGAAGCCAAATGACGCCAGGCGTCCGTATTAAAGGCTTGACGTCCCCTATTCGATGGCAGGCGCTTCAAATCAGAAATGGTTGACATGAGTGGCCTTACTTAAAGGAAAACATGCTAACCAGAGTCCAAAATAGACAGTAAGTGTTAGTAATCGGATGAAAACACCGTCAGCCACCCCCCCCCCCAACCCCCGGTCGTGAGCTGCACGAGAGGGAAAGAGGAAAAAATCTCTTCTGGGAAAAAATGGGCCGTTGCAAATTTCACCAAAAATTTTCTCAGCACAATTTTTGTGTGAGGAAATTGTGGGATAGCATTGATTAGATCACGGTGTAATTGCATTTAGTAGTGCATGCAGTGAATACATGCAATATTAGATCTATTCAACACATAATGCATTATCCAGCAGCGGCATGACTGCATTCTAGTCGGCAGTGTAGATTGCGCACAAAACACATATCGTCGAGAACTAAAGTCTATAAGAGGCGTCATAGAGAACTCAGAGATGTTGAAATGTTAAAATAGATGTTACATAGTGTCACATATGTTTTACAGTATCACACAGTACAGTATCAACGGATCCAAACGAGATATCTACTGTGTCCTAGTGACACAATAGGTCCACTGCATCAATATCAAAATAAATCTTGTATTATAAATCTTGTATCTTGTACTATCTTAAATTTGAGCATGAAATTCTCCTTCCCATGTCAATCATTGTCACTTGTTGTTGTATAGTTTAGCAAAATTTTATACAATTTTGAATGTCACGACAATAAAGTAATAATTGATATTGAGGGGAGTTCAACTAAATTAATAGTCGAAATAGTGACTGACAATTGAATCATTCACAACATTTTTCGTATTGTCAATATTGATGAACTATCTCGATTACATGGATCCATCCATACTTTCTAAGTCAAACACAGTTAGCCTACATTCCAACTACTTTATCGCTTCTGTACACAAACCAATTAGAGATTGATTGAGCGACAAAGGACTTCAACAATACACGAATGCTAATGAATGCTAAGACAAAATTCAATATTATTAATAGTTTTAAAATATTTTTCCTACATTTAGTTCCTTATGAAATCGAAAATCTACAGAATAACTTGCAATCTGGAGAATCGGATATCAACACGAGCCTACAAATACAGAACAGATTCTGCTATACACACATGATGTAAGCTTTAAAAAATACATCCATATGCATCACATAATGCCCAATGATTCAGTTAACCTATACCACATTAACTACATCTACATTCAAAGGTAACAACGCCTCAAAATGTTTTGATATTTATGAACGAACGCGGAAAATTTAACTCGCGTTGTACATATTTAAAGAAAGTAAATTCGCATTCGAAGAGGGTATACCTTGCACCCCAATGTTGTTACAACACAGCAAGCACATTGTCAAACAATATCGTAATCGATAAACCACGCGACAAACGTACTGGCTTCAGGTCTAATGTTGCCAAAAAATGCTATTCGCATCTAGCCTGCGGGCAGAGAAGCGCATCTCTTATTTGCAGCAACTTCATCTAAGACAGTACATTGATAAATTTTGCATTGAAACAGCCGGCAAAGGATCGGGGTTCTAATAAAAATCACGACCTGAAATCAATTGACCAAAATTGTATTTTTACATACTTCAAATTTTATTTCCCACGTTTCTGTCACTGTGTGAATGACAAGTTTCCAGAGCAAATATCTCTCCGTTCACTCAAAGAATTAGTCTAAGGCCTCCTTTACACGCTGCATATTTTTAATGTCATTTTACATGTAATTGTACATGTAATTTTACATGCAACCGTGTTAAGAAAATTACAATGTAAAATGTCCTTAACTGAATCTTAACTTAACTGTGTTTCATGCAAGCCAGGCATGAAACCCGGTTTAGGAAATCGTTATGTCAACGATCGCCCGTCCGCCTGAACACGGTTGCATATAAAAAATACATTTAAAATTTTATGTCAAATTACATGAAAAATATGCAGCGTGTAAAGGAGGCCTAACAGTGAACAAGAATGGAAACGAACACAAGCTTGTTGTAATAATGATCTAGCCCTTTACGCATGATTTCATGCGCCAATACTTGTCGCCAATTGGATAGAAAACAAGAAGATTACATATAATTCCAAAGAACGCTTCATTTACTAGCATTACGACAATTGAGACAGAGCTTATGTGAGTTGTTATTACTGAAAATAGCCAACATTCATACGATGATATCGGATGTGACTGCGAGTAAAGTAATATATCAGCAAACGAATATATAGTGGAGCAAATTACACGCCAAAGCAGTATAGTTTATTCATTGGAAATATAATAAACAATGCAACCAACAGGACAGTTTGCAAGCAATTCATTACCCTGAACCTGAACCACAACCTCGCAGTCAGATAAAATATCCAATTACTAGGCCTAATCGCAACGAGCAAAAATCAGTTTAAAATCAACAGCTTTTTTACCGGGATGCGAGCAGTTTATGGATACAAAATAATAAAAATACGACAACCAAATCAACGTCTGACTTATCGAAACGTTACAGGGACTTAACAACGCAACTTCAACGATATGTTTTAATTCGCACGGACTCAACTACCGAATGTAATTTTCATACGAATCAGAAAAATTCACAGCGAGGCTACGAGGCAACCAATTTTCTCACTTAAATAAAAAATTATAATCGCTACTTCTATTCGCACTACTTTCCAGATAATATCGGCAAAAGAAGAGTCAAATATAACAAGATTAGCAGCATTATTTATTATACACTCAGATCAAACGCCTGCCCCATATATAAAGAGACCTTTTCCGGAAGATTCCGGAAGATTCCTACTCATACAAGAGACATTCCGCGCGAGACAAGAAACGAAAAGGGGCTTTCGTTCTCCGACACCCCCCCCGGCAGGGGCGCGGGGAGAAACCCCCCGCCGCTTCTCCCAAACCCTAAATAA